>SWBJ01000151.1:0-109922 GCA_024195555.1 Aureobasidium sp. EXF-12298
CTACGAGCGGGTACCCGCGAGCCGAAGGTCTTGACAGCCGACTACTGCACACAAGCGCGCCAACAAATTCATGTCCTGAGGGTTGACAGATGGTGCAACAGCTTCTGTTTTCCCTGCCACTCCTTTTCTGTGCTCTCGTTGTCTTCTGCTTGCCCTGTTGCCGTCGGAACCTTGTCCCGTGTGCTGTACGACTGCTTTACCATCACGACTGGGCAGCATACCTGGCGGGCTATCCTTGCGCTTACGCATGCCGTGTCCGTCATCAAAGAGCGCGCCCCTCACTTTTTCGCTTGAAACAATCGCGCTCCAAATCTGTGGCTTTCGGGCCCCAAGTCTGATGAAGCTGCTGTCGTCTTTCGCCCGCTATGCGTCTTTCTGCAATTTGTCCGGCGAGTGAACGGCCCGGTGGGAGATTGTCTGTGAGGTTCGTTCTCCATCGAAACAAGGCAAAATGCCCTTCGAAGCAACAGTTGGCCGGATGAAGGCTCGTCTTCAACACCTGCTCCACCACGAGGGCTGCCCCGCTTCCCTTGCTTGGCTCTGT
Organism: Aureobasidium sp. EXF-12298; assembly: GCA_024195555.1. Taxonomy (NCBI): domain Eukaryota; kingdom Fungi; phylum Ascomycota; class Dothideomycetes; order Dothideales; family Saccotheciaceae; genus Aureobasidium; species Aureobasidium sp. EXF-12298. Next base: position 545 of record SWBJ01000151.1, read on the forward strand.
AGCGAGCAATTAAAACAAATTGGTCGACTTCGTTTCACAGGCTCACAGCTCACATTCTTTCGTTTCCTCAAACTGGAGATGTCACGTTTGACTTTGCGCAATCGACTTGTGCTCGGATCAATCTACGACGGGATATACATCATTTTAGATAGGGACCGTGCATTAGGCAATCGCGAGTGTGATCATCGTGTTCATGTCATTTTAGCGAGAGGTAACTGTCTGCGGCCTGCTCATCATACAGCAGACCAGGTCCCGTTCGCGGGAGACTCTGACTTGTAAGTTCTCGAATGCAGTCAAATGCAGTCGCTGTAAGCTAAGCGCAGCTCATCCCTCGAATGACATCCTCATGCTGAACCTTAATCCACATGCCCGATTGAGAAACTCCAGTTGCATCTACGTGGACAGAATTGGACTGCACCTCGAACGTTGAAGGACGTCTGCCAGATAGCCACGACGAGGTTGTAGCGGATCAACGATCGATAGATGCCAAATCACAATCACTGAACACAAACACTCCGTCCTCAAGGAGAACGTGTCGTACAGTATCTTGCGTCCAGTGTGTAGACCACTCGGATATTGAGCTTCTCTGGGACCCTTTACATTCCAAGCTTCATTCCTATTTCAAGATGTCCAAGCAACAGTACTTTTACGAAGCATTATCCCTACGGCCGAGACCCTAGGAGCTGTCGCCATCGAGAACCGTGGTGATCCACTGCGGACAGAACTTATAGAATGCTGGTTGATCTGGGAGCATATCAAGTAACCCAAGTTCACTTCAGACAACTCACGATGCAGCAGATAAGAATGTGTGGAGAGGGTGTCAAACATTCGGGATACGGGCAAATGTAAACACTCCAATCAAGTTTCTTTCATGCCATCTCTTGTTTTATGCAAGTCATCTTTGCATCGGATGGGTAGGTAACCCTGCTCTTAAGAAGTACACATTCCTTGCTCAATGACATTCCAACAAGCACGATTGGAATGAGATCAGTGACAACAATCATAATAGGTCTTTCATACATTGCAAAAAGCTCAGGATAGCAGCCGTCGATCTTTGCAAGAGAATACTGCATCACTTTTCCCACGAGATCAAGTTCGCTCTACACGTACCATGCCCTTTCCACACATACTGCGACGGGAACATATCGATGACGAAGAAGAGTCTGAGCCGGAATATGAGAGGAGACAACGTCGAAACGCCAGTAACTTTGAGATGTCTAGGGAGCAACGCCATATCCAGACCAACAATGTGAAAGCCAGAAAGGAGGTCGCATTCGAGTTGAAGGCCGACGCTGATGCTGCCAATCAACTACAGATAGAGGATCGCCAGGCAAGAGGTCAACGCACTACACGATCTATGAGCCCGGGCAAGCGCAACGTATCTGCAGTTGATCCACACAGGGCATCCGAAGAGACAGCTCGGAGAAGCACGTCTAGAGGCCCCGCTGGTCCTGCATCGGCCCTTCAGGTACAGATGGATAGACAAAAAGAGGCACCATCGAGATATCACGGAACCGCAGACCCGACTCCTCCAGAAAACCTGACGCCACAAGAAAGAAAAGATAACGATCTTGATGCGGAGGTCATGTCTACACTGGCTGGAATCCGCAAAAGCATTGCCAAATTCTGCCAAGACGTGTTTGGCAAGGACCTTTTGCTAAAAGACATGACAGAGCCTAGACTTAAGAAATGGCTTGATGACGTCGATGAGCGCAAAGAGGCGGAGTTTATAAGCTTCTGCAGGGCAATCGCTGAAGGTGGTGGTGAGGCCGCGACATGGCGAGAAGTCGTCGCAAACGGTGAGTGTCGTTTTGGACTCAGTTACGGCATCATCCATAGAGTGCTGGTACACTATGTCTTTGGTAGCCTCTTGTTTGGCGCGCCTCAAGAGTTGCTGGCCAGGCTAGAGCAGATGGAGAAAGACCAAGAAAACGAGGATGGTATGTTTTGTCGGCACACAACGATGTCTGCAGACAAATTCCTGACTGTATGATAGGATTCTACAGAGAGGAACAACGCGCCGAGCATATCATATCTTACCAGATTCAATACAGAGTGGATCTCAACGATATTGAAGAGCGAAAGATTGCCAACCTCAAGACAGCATTACAGATCTGGATGCTGCTCGAGCCGCTTTTCCGACTCGACTCGAGGAACAAAGACCAAATGGACAACGAGTTGCAGCAAGCCTTGATTATGATCGTGGCAAAAGCTGCACAGCTTGCAACTCTCATGAAGAAAAGCGGCAAAACGGTCCTCTATCAGTTCTGTAAGGTCTTCAAGGACGAGGTGGCCGACCGTAAAATGATGGACGTTCTCAACTTTGATCAGCTGAAAGAGGAACACGATAAAGGTGACGGGGGCGACTATGTCTTGATTAGGATGGTATGTGGTGATTCGTTGTACGCGTTCAGAAAGGGTGGTGGTGTGATGGCCGAGAGGATACTGGAGACGGAAGAGAAAGAGCAAGACATGAGTGTTGCTCCAGAGCTGCGACATATGCCACGGAATCAATACCGCGGGCGGCTCATCACAGCACAGGACGGCTACAGAGCAAAGTTCTTGGCCAAGTCGCAGGTTGTTGGACGGTTGGAGCAGACAGGCAGCCGGACCGAGATGAAAGACCTGATGCAGGCAATCTATTGCCTGCAAGAGGAAGGATGTACGCCACAGTAAGAAGGAGTGGTCGCGGGTCGTGTGTTTTTGGTGTTTCTGGCAGACGTAATGGTAGTATTAGTCAATCGACTTTTGTTGTTGCATGTGGTTCGCGGCAGTGGACTCTGTAGAAGCAGGAGCTTCTTCCAAGAGTTGCCTCAGAGTCTTGACAGTGGTTTCTCTTTGCTTTTCCCAGCGCAACACTCTCCACGGCTTTTCCTCTTTCCTCAGGGTGAATTCGCTCAGGCCCACCATGGGGACATTTTTGACCAGATCCTCTTGGACAAGGCTTCTGCCCGAGACCTTGTAGGAACCATTGTAGACGTTTTGGTCGATCTGATCGCGGTGGTGGAAGCTCGAGTTGTTGGCCTGGAGCTGGTAGTGTCTCTGTCTTCCTTCTCCTGCACCTTCGGGGGTCATGACAAAGCGCAGCGGCGATTCCTCGAGGAGTTTGCGCGCGCCTTCGTCTGTCTCGTAGATGGCAATCATGGTGTTGGCCACGGGCAGCGCGTCGTACTTGAAGTTGCGGAACATTTCGACTCGTCCGAATTTCTGCATCAGGCGAAGAATCTCTCGACTCTCGGCCAAGGTCTCTACACGGGGATGCAGTCGCAAATGCACCGCACGGTTCCCGATGGGTCTGATGAGCCCCGAGAACGCCATGTTCAATCGCGGCCTTGTCCTTGACTTGATGTATTCCAGAGAATCACGACGATCAACCAAGGCACAAACGACTTGGGTCTTGGCAAAACACACCATGCCGAAACCTGGAGACTCACAATCACCAGCCACCAACGACCCGAGCCCAAGCAGTGCTTAGCTAGCTTATCTCACACGCTCGCAGTTCTCGTCTTTCTTGTGATCTGAAACAACACTCCTGACATTGAATGAAATGGCAGTTATCAGCTGCACTTGAGTGACAAGTGTCATTCTCAATATTAAAATCGTCTAAATGGGTATCTCTGGCGATTGACGCCTGCGGAAAGGAAAAAAGCTCCCCGATGTCTGTTACATCCTCCCAGTCCAACCCAAGATCCATTTCGTAAGTCATCACCACACATATTAGCCCATACGCCAAAAATCCAAAGGCTTGGTCCAAACTCTAGCCCAGTGCTCAACCCGATTTCCCCTTTATGCCTGCTTTGACGAACCGCGTACGTTGCGAGCCTTCTTGACGCGGACGTTTTTCGAGACACAAGCACCAGTAATAGAATCCACTGAACGTCTGAATGACAAGGAAGACGTGCCGGATGCAGCAGACGAGACCGAGGAAATTGATCCGCAGCGTCGGTTCTCATCGAGACTGCTGTAGCCCTCATCGTCCACAGGTGATGGGGTTGCCTCAACACTGGAAGCCCGGGCTGGTGATATGGCGCATTGATCTCCGGATTGGACCATTCTGTCCACCATGTCTTGGATGTTGCGAAGGTGAGACGGGTCGCAGAGCATTCGTACTCCGTGCTGTCTCTGAGCACGTCTTTTGGAGGGAGATATTGAGCCCACGTAATCAGCAGAGCTCAAGGTTGAGTCCAGCTCGCGGTCGGCGGTCGTTGGTCTGTTTTGAGGATAGAAGAAGGGTTGCGATGTGTAGCGCATTTCGCTGAATTGCTGCGAGAGTTGTGTGATGGAGATTTGAGAATCGCACTGCGGCGAGATACGGGGTACAGTCCAGTTAGGTCCGAATAGGCCATCACAAGTGAGTGGTAGAGAAGAGGGATGACGCGATGCGGTCACTGTGTAGTTTTCGAACATGGCGAAGAGTATGATCCAGGTAGTTGATGATTGCTGAGTACAGAAAGTGATTGTTGATCAACTGATGGTGTAGAGACGATGATAAGGGTTGCAACAGAGAATTGATGGTTCTCAAGAGGTGACGGGCATGGGACACTATTATGTCAAAGAGCCATGGACTCAGCACGATGAGGCTTTGACGCCTCAAGGCCGAGATCATGAGTCGCCCGCATGCCGTGGCATGCACTAGAACCCCGGGAGAAACGGCTATGGTGGCTTGTGCTGGCACCACCACGAAAGACACCGGACCACCTTTTATTTGCGCCGAATGCAACGAAGTTGTGTAGCGTTTAGGCCGCGGTCCCAATCAAAACACCACGCCAGGGGCCTTGTCTTTTGATTGTTTAACAGTCTGCGCCTGTGTCAGGACCATCCTTCGCTGTATGTTCGATGATTTCGCCTGACGCCGGCTGCTGGCCTGCGCCGCCACTGAATCGCTGTCATTTGCTGAGGAGGATCAAAGTCCCACTCTCGGCGATGAGCGTGTCTTCTAGAAAACTATGACCCAGCGATCGACATGCAAGACATCGCTTTGGAGTTCGACTTGACGGCTTACGTCCGTACGCACGTGTGACTGGGGGACTTGGACGAAAAAACGTTTGGACCGTAGATGAACCTACACCAAGCTCACTGGACGAAAAGGGCAGCCGGTGAATATCGAATTGATAGTCCTTCCTTCTACCAGATTCGCTCTGAACCCATCGTAAGTTCTTCCAGCACACCGTTTGCATCGAGAAACCTCCACAGAGTCCCCTGTGGACGATCGACGCATGGCTGTTGAGTGGTTGGCTGCTGCGAGTTATGTACGAGCGATCGGCACGTGTGAAAGCGTGTCCGAATTTATCCGTCTCTGCCAAACAAGCGTGAACCTGGTTCTCTCGCAACCCCAACGGTCAAACTTTACAGCCTTACGTGGCGTATTGGGATCTAGATTCCTCACAACCATGTACTCGAACAATTCGGGCAGTGAAGATTCTGTTTCCCGAGTTTTTAGTTCGGATTATGCCTACCAACAGTGATAAAAGTTCGTGATATCTTAACGCCGGTGACACTTGGACGCGATCCGAGACAGAGGCACCGACAAGTGTACGTCTGACAATGCTATGGGAGTGAGACTCGACTCGACGACCAGGTGGCAAGCCAGTATGTGGGGTGATGGAAGCTGGATATATTGCTGGGTAGATAGGCTGACTGTGTGCCTTCAAGAGTAAAAGTATGTCTATAGCTTCTAAGTGCAGATGCAAAGGCAAGAACGAACCGAACCAAGCCTGATGATGCTGCAAGAAATGATATATATCAGTGCGATGGATGTCAACTGCAAAAGGCTGGTTTCAAGCATGTGGCGCGAGCATTCTTTCCATGTTGACAACGGATACGATGAGCGAATGCGATGAAAGGTAGCCAGTACCGTGCTGAGTGTGATCGTGAAAGCAACGACCACCAAGATCGGTAGCAGTGTGGTGTCAAGGCCTGATCTGAGCAGTGTGGTCAGCCTATAGGCACGAGTGATAGTGATGTGACCAAAACACACCAACAAGCCGACTGATGTGAAAGCGTGTAGCATAAGCGTGAGTAGAGCGAGCTTGGGCAGGGATCAGGAACGGTCGTAGGTTTGGTTGATTCTGGCGCGTTCTTCACGATACATTTGCTCAAAGTCGCCGTCACTGACGTTGAGCTTTGCAGCCATCTCCTTGAGGGCGTCCTTTCTGGCGAGCTGAGCTCTCATGTAGGTGACGGTGGCCGAGAGCATGACGGCCTCGCTGCGACCCTGGCCTGACATGCTGGGCACGATCTCAGCAAGACGGTCGAAGCCTTCACGGATTGCTTGACGGCGTTTCTGTTCCGAAGCAATGTGGTTGTTCTTCTTTTCCTGCTCTGTCAGACGAGGCTTGTCGGCGAAGTTGGCGCCAGCATTGTTGTTGGCCATGGCGGCGGATATTGAAGGGTTAGATCGTGAAACAGATCGTGGAGAGGAAGCGTAGACGCAAAAGGCAGCAGAGTATTTGTAATATTGTGAGGTTGTGAGTGGTAGTCAAGAAAGATAAAGGGCAGCAGAGTATAAAAAGGAGGACGGAAACGCAGTAGCACGAGGATTAAATCGCCAAGCAGCAGTCGCTCAAGCAGAAGGCAATATTATTTGAGTGAAGCAAGAGCAGGTGCGTGAAATCAAGTGAAAGTGAAAAATTAAGGGACTGGTATGTGGCAGGCGGCAGACAGAGAAGGAGCTTTAGACAAGAAAGTGGAGAGCAGGGTGGTGTCAGCAGGAAGGCATGGCATCGGCGTCGAGTCTGCAAAAGGCTTTGAATCTTTGCATTTTAGAGATCAAGAAGTCGGCTTGATCCTCAAAATACAAGACGTCTATGGGATGCGTGTTCTTGCAACAAGTCTAGCTCTAACAGAATAAGCATCCGACCTTGTGACGGATTAGTGGTTCAGAGTCGGCGCTGTAACAGAGTGGAAGCCAAGAAAAAGCTGAAACGCGGCGAGGGCTGGGGGCGATCATGTCTCCGTAGCGGGAGAGAGAATGGCCAATTAACTATGACGCGCGAGACGCTGTGGATACTCGTACCGATGCCCGCTGCGAAGCTGTGCTCGGAAAGGGTCTGGGAAAGGAGAGAGAAAGGGACAAAGGTCGCATTTCCCTCGAAGCACATTACACTGTCGACGAGTGCGTAGCGGCGTCTCGATATATACTCTTGTCTGTGTCGGAAAACAAGCAGAAGCAGCGTGAAACACCGACTCAGGCTACCGCCAACATTGCCAACCTTGCCAACATCAGGGTCACGACCAACTGACCCAGCAGGTCTTGCACAGCAAATGTCGGCCTAGACAAGTCACTCCCTCTGCCCGACTCTCCTTAGCACCCCCCGACAACAATGTCGCCAGCGTCGGCTCGCTCGTCAGTCACAGGCCGTCGCGTGCACAGTCTACAGCCTGCCCGGAGGCTAGTCGACGAGCACGATGCCTACTCTTTCGCCCTACGTACCGCCTACCTCTCCCATCTCCTGCAGCCCAAAACTCGTCGCACCCAGCACGTCGCTCAGCCCGTCAAGCCCGTCTCGCGCTCCTCGACCTCCATCACAGATTTGGTCAAGGACTTTTCCTCGATTCGAGACTCCAAAAGCACCCGTCTCCCACATGGCTTCACTGGTGAGCTGGACAAGCGCATTACAGGCGTGCTTGTTGGCAAAGAACGCATGCCCGAGTTCAACGATCCCCTGGTCAAGCGCACCTTTGCCGCTTTTCTGAACGAATTTAAAAACCCTACATTTCGCAAGTCCATGGAGAAGGATCGCCGCGTTGAGGATCTCCTTTTGATCTTCTTTTCCAAAGCCACCTCGGAATTGCAGAAAGGGAAGGGCTCGGAAGACGATGCGTGGAAGCTCATGGTCGATCGTCATGTTGCTCTGTTCGTGCGCCTCATCAGTTCCACCCTCAAGAAGGACGACTGGGCCCGTGATCGCCCTGAGCTCACCTCTCGCCTGCAGACCCTTGAGAGCAAGCTGTTGGTGCACGCTCAGGATCTGACCAGCTCCTCTCAGCCTTCCGGCAGTACCACCATCGAAGTTGAGATTCCCCGTAGTTCAGAAGTTAAAGACATGCCGCTTGTTCTCCGCATCGCAAACATTTTCGGCACCTCGTATGACCAGATTCAAGCGGACATCGATTCGCACAAGGCTGTCTGGACCGAGCAGGCTGCCATACAAGACCTGAAATTATACCAAATGCACCTTAGTCTGAACTCTAGTAGGACTCTCGGCAGCCAGGATTTCCAGTCTGACGATGTCTACGAAGCTTGGAAGAAGGCCGAGATCCAGGACCTCTCGCAGCTAATGTTAACCATTATTCAATCTAACCCCGAGCTTGCAAGGACTACGACCGGGCCAGCTGCTATGAAGTCTCCGCCTTTAGCATTGAACGATGATGTTGACCAGTCCGGTTCAGTCGACCAGTCTTTTGATTTGAGCACACTCACTCTGAACAACTCGCCACGCGAATCAGTTAGCGACGACACGGCCTTTACATACATTCCGGCAGAGCCAAGGGCTTACTATCGAGCCGTTCTTAGGAAAGCTCTAGATAACGATCTCTTCCAAGACGACGACGCCGAGGGTGCAGACGGACCAGACATACAACTGCTTTCGAAGCAATCCATCGATGTCCTCAACGAATTAGCACTGCGGTGGCGCGTTCCTCAACCTTCCAGGATGACATTGTTCTTGGACGTTATTAGAGAGAAGTTCGATCGTCAGGAGATTACTCTGGACACGCTCGATGCCGCGTTCATGTACGTGAAGACGCCTACAGCCGAGGCGAAAAAGGCGAATCGTATGAGTCAAATGCTTCCCTCCAACATGTTCGATACATCGAGATGGACGATTTTCGACCATTCACTACAGCAACAATCTCTTTCGTCCATCCATGATGCGCTCCTCAGAGAACTTTTTGAGCTTCTACAACACTGCTACGAGCCCAAGCCTCCTTCTATCGGCTCTGTGATGTATATTCTCGAGACTCATGTTTACGATGATCCTCTCTTTGCGAAGACGCCTGAGGATTTGGACGAATTCACACTGGCCTTGCACGATGCGTTGAGACAAAAAGCTCGAGAGGCTTACAATGGTATGCTCTCGAAACATGTGCCCGAAAATGCAGACTCTTGGGAGTTTTACCACGTCATCCAACTTGGTAAAGCAGTCGTCACACTCGCCGACAAGATCCAGAAGCGTTACCGCAAGAATCCCGACATCATGGGCGTCAACCCATTAACGGCTTTAGTCGAAGAAATTCTGCCCTCTTTTGCCGGCGACGCTCGCGATCTGGTATCACGCATAGTCGAAGTCGTCAGGGGCCGCGGTGAAGATGTTCCAGTCCAAGATGGGTTTGACCTGTACAAAGAACTTGTCAGCATTCGCAAGGTCCACTCACAGGCGCTTCCCAACGTTCCATTCGCATTTCACATCGAAGGCCTGTTGGCAGACTTCGTGTGGCGTTGGATCGCCATGACCGATGCAAATATGCTGGGCTGGGTTGAAGGAGCCGTCAACCAGGATGACTTCATTGTCCGCTCTTCTCATCCGAACAATATCCCCACAGACGAAGAGCGCCATAGCGTATCTGCGGTCGACATGTTCCGCTCTTTCAGCCAAACGATCGATCAGATCATCAAACTTGAGTGGGATGATGACTTGCAGTATGCTAAATTCATGACAGCCATCTCAAAATCCATCGGCATTGGCATTGCGAGATACTGTGAGCTTGTAGAACAAAAGTTTGTCAAGGAGATGGACCGCATGACTCCCGAACAGGAAGCCGCATCTCGTCAGACGCGACAGGAGAAGTGGGTTCAGATGGCCAAAGACACATGGGCTAACAGAGAGAAGGTTGAGCCGTTCCAGTTCTTACCCGAATCGCTGGTCAAGTTGAACAACATCGAGTACACAACACTCCAGTTGGACAAACTAGAAAAGGAGATCAATGTAGACGCTTGCGCAGAGGTCATCCAGAAACACGCACCTCCAATCAACCCAGTCAAACTTCGTCAGTCCAGCAAGTTTGTGTTCACCATCAAGATCATCGAGGCAGAAGATCTCAAAGCTTGTGACATGAATGGTCTGAGCGACCCGTATGTCGTGCTTGGAGATGAATACCAGAAGCGTTTGGCCAAGACTCGCATCGTCTACGATAGCTTGAACCCACGCTGGGATGAGACGGTCGATATTAGCACCCAAGGCCCTCTAAATATCATCGCCACAATCTGGGATTGGGATGCTTTGGGCGATCACGACTGTGTAGGTCGAACGTCGTTAAAGCTAGATCCATCACACTTCAGTGATTATATGCCACGAGAATTTTGGCTCGATCTCGATACTCAGGGCAGGTTGTTACTACGTGTAAGTATGGAAGGCGAAAGAGACGACATCCAGTTTTATTTCGGCAAAGCTTTCCGTACGCTGAAGCGCAGTGAGCGCGACATGACACGCAAGATTACGGACAAGGTAAGTCGACATGCATTATTGTTCCTTGTGCCTCTGAACTGATTGGTTTCAAGTTGTCCTCTTACATTCAACAAGTCTTGTCACGTAGAGCTCTTCGCGGTCTTCTCAATCAAGGAATATCGATAAACACGGTTCGTGGGTACTTCCAAAAGGCCAGACCACAATCCGTCATCCAGGGGCCCGCTCCAGTCGACACTGCAAGTGCGCTGAAGCCGCTTTTCACTTACTTCGACGATAACTTTGCGATCATGAAACAAACGCTGACGGATTCGGCAATGGTCATGGTCATGACGCGACTTTGGAAGGAGGTCCTCGTAACAATCGAGTCGTTACTTGTACCTCCGCTCTCTGATAAGCCCTCTCAACAACGACCGTTGACGCAGCAGGAGCTGGATATCGTGTTCAAATGGTTGCAGATGCTGTTTGACTTTTTCCACGCTGTGGATGAGGACGATGGGACAGCACATGGTGTACCACTGGACATTCTCAAGTCATCAAAGTACCACGACCTGCAGAATCTGAATTTCTTTTACTTTGAGTCTACCGAGAACCTGATCAGGACTTCGGAGTCAATGGCCAAAGCGACAGTGGCAAGACAGCAGGCTAGGCAGACGCGAGAGCTCAATCGAATGTCTGCGCCTGCCACACTTGCGCAGCATTCGTTCAGTGGAGCGGCGAGCTTGGTGGGAGTACCCAGTACACGACGGAGCAAAAGTATCATGCTTAGTCGTAACCTTGGAACTATGAAGAAGGCAAAGGAGGAAAAGCGCAAAGAGGCACAGGCGGAGCCTAGTGATGATATGATCTTGAGGATTCTACGTATGCGACCTGAGGCAGAAAGATATCTCAAGGATCGCAGCAGGCAAAAGGAGAGACTGGCAGCGCATGCGGCAGCCGAGCTGATTGTGCGGCAGAGTCTCATGGCACAAAGAAGCATGGGGCGCGGACGATGAACGAGTTGCTGGTCAACCAAGACTGCGGCGTTGGCGTCAAAGGACAAGACAGACATGATATGAAGCATTCGATATCCCAGGTGAAAGGTTTAGCAGGGCGTTTTGGGGCAGAGAGTTACAGCTTCGACAAGGCTTGATAGTAGGTGTATTTAGTATTGTTATGTTGGGTATGCAGAAGACGGGTATCTAGATAGGCATGTGCGAAGACAACTTGAGTTAAGCTTGCGGGAAGGCGCGATCGTCAGAGACCCGCAGTTGGGCCAGACCGAAGAGCCGCGAGCGACAAGTGGAAACGGAAGGAATTGGAGGTTCGCGCATTTCCGGGGTCGCTGTTGAATTTTCTCCCTGCGCCGCTTGATTATCCCGAGACTCGTGCTGCGCAGTCATCCAGGTCTTGGTTGTTCTTCTCCTTTTCCTGTTGCAAGACAACAACCAGAAGCCGAACCCCATCGTCAGACGAAACAACAGCAGCAGCGCTCGGTCTTGCCTGGCTGTCTTGCCCATCTGTGTCTTTCTCCACGAAACGAAAGGTTCATTTCCCCACGCTCAGCGATCCACTTTGTGGCCCCTCTTGGCTTCAAAACACTGCAAAAGATTGCACACTTCGGTCCTTCTCCCCACCACCGAGTCTGCTCATATCGCGTCTGTCATCCGGACTGCGTGGGCGTGCCTTTTCGACCCCAGACCGCTTCTCTCGACTCTCTCGTCTCACAACCATCATGCGCAGGCAAACATCCGTCGCCTCGCTCCTCTACGCTCACCTCTTCCCCAATCCTGGCCCTTCGGACCCGCCCAACTTCCAAACTCACCTTGCACGCGACCTGATCCCGGAGATCCGTATCGAGACGGCCACCTTCTACGGCAGCCTGGACAGCATCGAGGCCCGCTACCCCGGCTTGAACTACTGCCATGGCCCTCACCGCATGCGCCTGGGCCGATTTCCTCACCATGCACGCCTGTTCACTGCCATCGACGACCTGGTAATTACCGACCAAGAAGTCATGGATCTGGTCCGCTGGGAGGGCACCCTGTGGGCCAGACAGAGATTTGAAAGAGACGAGAACATCAAGGTCAGAGACACGACGGGCGATGGCATTTCCGATTGGATCGACCCGCGTATACGCTCAAAGCAGAAGGCCTTGATCCGCGTCCACACCGAAGTCGCAATCACCGAGGGAAGTCACCCTGTCGATATGCTCTTGGACGACCATTGCCATGGAGATATAATCAGTCAAGACTTGCTACAAGAACATGATGATGCTGAAGAAGACGACGACCGAGACGACGATCAAGATCAAGACGATAACGACGACGACGATGATGTGGGGGACAACATTCAGAGTATTGGGCACGAGTTGAACCGCCGGCTCTTAGCAGCAATTGCCGCCCGACAGCAAGGCCTCAACGTTGAGATGGATCCAGAGTTCGAAGCGTATCTAAAAGAGCTCGTAGAAAGCGGCCATCTACTAGCCACGTCACGTCCTGTCGACGGTCCAATGAGCCGCTCCGATACTTCGTCGCCGCTTCCTCGCCTTGCAATTTCTTCTACCGTGGCCGATATTGCCGCTCCCTCCACCGCTGCAAACCCTGCTATGTGGCAGCCTACAGCATGATGACAACTTCTCACCTTTTCCTAGTCCTCAAAATGTTTATGCAGCGTCTTTCAGCCACTGCGCTCTGTCAAGTTCCAGCCTGGTGTTGGGAGAGAGAAATCAAAGGATCATGATGTTTAATATATATCCAAAACTTTTTTTTTTTAGCATGGAGTATGGGGCTACTACTTTTTCCTTTCTGTTGGGTGGCTGGAGTCACGGGAACATGGCTTGACAGGACGTTTGACAAGCACCGAAATACATTCTTTGTGTACCCTCAACCCGTGTCACCTGAATTTCGTTGTTCATCGTACAAGCGACTTGCATTGGTTGAGCTGCCTCTGCGTTTTCCATGAATCGTGAAGCTGACCATACGCCTCACCACTACGACTTGAGCATGAGCGAATCGAACAGTCCCTTCATGGCTTTTGCACTCTTCTTTGGGAACCTCTGCTGACCGTTCTTGTAATCAACAAAAGTCACTCCGAAGCGAGTCTCGAACCCTTCGGCCCACTCGAAACTAGACGCTGTTAGTCAATGCAAGGACTGATACAGAGTGCGGATCTCATCTTACTTGTCCATCAGACTCCAAGCCATGTATCCTCTGACATCCACGCCGTCGCTGGTGTATGCATCTGCCATGGCAGTAACGTATTCCTTGAAGTACCAGACACGGAAGTCATCCGCGAGGATTTCCTCTTTGGATAGATCGTTCTCACCCTTAAGACTCGTGCCGTTCTCAGTAACATAGATGGTAGGACGTCCGTAGCGATCAGAGATCCATTTGAGTAGTTTTCTGAATCCGATAGCGTACGGTCTCAACCACGGGGACTGGGTTTCCGGGCCAATGTCTTGACCAGCTTTATTGGAAAGCAGAGATTCCAAGTTTCCGAGGTAGTCTTGCGGTTCTGGCTCGCTGGATTTGTGCTTGATGTAGTTCGCGCAGTAGTGGTTCATGCCGTAGAAGTCATTGCTGCCTTGTACCAACGCGCGCTGTTCAGGTGTGAACTTTGGTAGGCGATCTCCAAGTTGTTTGCGCATGCTCTCGGGATAATTGCCGTGGTAAACAGGATCAGCGAACCAGGCGATCGAGAATTCGAGCTTCCTCTGGCAGGCTTCGACATCCTTGGGGTCTTCAGGGTCCCAGGGCTCGACCCAATCACCTGCATGTGTCAGCTAATTCTATAGCGGTTCCTCCTCGAGATCACTCACCGTTCAAGGTGATTCCGATCTGTCCTCTTTGAGTTGGCTTGAACTCTTCCCGATAGACCTTGACAGCTGCACCATGGGCGATCAGCAGGTTATGGCCTACCAGCCATGGTTCAGTGCTGCTATCGCCGACTGATGATCTCGAGCGATTGCTGGTTCTTCCTGGAGCAAAAGCACCTTCATTGTAACCAAGAATTGAGCTACACCAGGGCTCGTTGAAGGTCACCCAATACTTCACTTTTTCTCCCAGTGCCTGGAAGATAACACGGGAATACTGCTCGTAGTCGGCGACGAACTCTTCTGTGTTCAGTAGACCTCCGTATCTCTGATCAAGCGCTTCAGGGAGATCCCAGTGGAATAAGGTTACCATGGGCTCAATGCCGTTGGCGAGCAACTCGTCCACAAGATCGATGTAATATTGGAGACCTTTCTGGTTGACTGGATCCTTACGACCTCCAAGAGGGATTACGCGGGACCACGAGATACTGAATCGATATGCTCGAGCACCCATGTCCTTCAGGAGCTTCACATCTTGCTTGTACTGGTGATAAGAGTCACAAGCAATGTCTCCGTTCTCGTTGCCAGCAATCTTGCCCGGAATGCGGCAGAAAGTATCCCAGATACTGTCTGCTCTGCCATCCTCATGCGGAGCTCCTTCTATTTGGTAACTAGAAGCGACTTCTTTGAGTGTCTGTTTACACAAGCAATTCTAGAGTCACTAACCTCGCTGTAGCAAAGCCCCAAAGAAAATCTTTGGGTAGAGTTGGAGGAGACATGTCGACGATCTTTGAGAGAACAGGAAACTTGTTGTTAGATAGGTAGACGCCGGAGCAGTTTATATATTAACACAAAAGAGGGGACACTTTTCGACAGGACGCAGGGTAATGTCTCGGTTGCGAACACGAAGTCAGGGCTCACAAGGGACCAACGATCGTGGGCCTTGGTGACCTCTTTTCATTAAACATAGTGTGCAGGAACACTTGGAAGTGCAGCCATGACAACAGGCATCTCCATTTAGCCGCACGGAGTACTCGAGCCCGTTGCAAACGTGGAAAGACCTCGGCTTTGCGGGCCTCGATCCCGGCTCGTCTGTTCTCTCCATGTGTAAAAGTATGTCACGCGTACAGCCATGTAAGTGCACAGTTCCTTTGACGGATAGGGACTGCTCACAGAGAGTTTTGATATCAGTAGCTTTCTATAGATTTCTCTACTAGCTGAATCCAATTGTGCATGATGACTGCTACATTCTCGTTCTTCATGTGTATTGTGAGAGTGGGGCGGGCGTCACAAACTTTAGCTGCCAATCATCAACTATTTTTCTGGCCTGCTCATACAACTACGACAATCCCATACGGACAGCAAGCTAGAGATCTTGGATCATTCGGCCTCCATTACCCAATCACCCAATCATCCAAGCCTACAACGCATATTCCAAGGCATGCTCCAGAGCCGCTACAGGGCTGTGTTGCAGTCAAATGTTTTCCAACTACACAGATGTCGACAGGCAACCATGGCAACACATGCTCAAAAAAATGAGGGCGGCATAGGCGATGCTTTGTCCTCTCTTCCAGAGTTGGCCTCTGTGCCGATGGACCCACGATTTGCGACCCTCAAAAGTGAATTGATCGCCGGCAAGGAAGACAGCATCCAAGAATCGTTTCATCGTCTGCTAGATGCTCTGAAGGAAGAGATAGCAGTTGTCAAAGCACTCAAAAGTAAAGTCATTCCTGAAATCGACTTCAGAGATATCAAGGATGCAAGCACCAAGTTCAGCGCCGAGTACAAAACCAGGGGAGCAGCCATCATAAGAAATGTGATACCACCGGTCGAAGCAATGGAGATGATGGAAGAGCTCCAGAAGTACATCGCTACAAATCCACAAACCAGAGGCATTCCGAGCGACAATCCTCAAGAATACGATTTATTCTGGTCACCAGCTCAGATCCGAGCACGATCTCATCCGTATCTTTTGGCGGCTCAAAGATTCCTTCTCTCACACTGGCACTCGAAATATCCTTCTAGTCTAGTGTCCACTGCAAACCCCACGATCTACGCCGACAGGCTTCGTATGGGGGCACCCAGAGACAATGACTTTGCTCTTGGTCCAAATATTGACCGAGGTGGCCCAGAAAGATGGGAAACTACGGGATATGGCCCCAAGGTCTACGAGTCCATCTGGCAGGGGCGTTGGGAAGATCACGATCCTTGGGAAATCATTTCTAGATTGTCTATGAACTCGAATCCAGATCGAGGTAGTGGAGCCTGTAGCATGTTCCGCGCAGCACAAGGCTGGTTATCCCTGAGCACTATCAAGGCACGCGAGGGAACATTATTGGTCAATCCGATGTTGAAGCATGCGACGGCGTACTACCTTCTGCGACCCTTCTTCTCTGCCAAGAGAGGCCCAATGAACCCAGCGACCGGGGGCTTTGACGATTCTTTTCTCGCGCCAGAGAACTGGGTTCTGGACCGTCCTCAAACGTCCTGGCTGCAAGGCGCATCGCTAGGCAAGGCACAGGAACTACGTAATGCACTGAATCCTCATCTTGAGCTCAACAGTACCATGGTCCATATTCCAGAGATAAGGCCTGGTGATTACGTGGCCTGGCATTGCGACCAGATACATGCAGTCGAACAACAGCACGAGGGCACTGCCGACAGCTCAGTCTTGTACATCCCTACCTGTCCCCTTACGATCAATAACGCAGAATTTCTCGCCCGTCAACGACAAGCGTTTCTTGAAGGACTTCCCAATCCCGACTTTGGCAGTGGAGCTGGAGAGAGTGGCCACATCGGTCGACCAAGCCTAGAGGATGTCGAAGAAGCCAGTCAAGGGAAGGATGCAGGTCTGGTCGCGTTTGGTCTCCAGGAGTGGGACAGTTCAGCAGCAGGGTTGAGTGAAGCTCAGAGAGAGCTGTTTGACAGGGCGAATAAGGTTCTGGGCTTTTATGACTAGAATACTGAAAACAGAAATGAGTATACAAACTCTGCCATGGCATTTGGTTCAGTAAGATACGAGATAGATGAACGGTGGAATCCAAGAACACAGGATGAGCGTGTAGTTGGCGTCGAATCGCACGCCTGTCATTCTCCGTTGTGCAAAGATATGTTATGAGGGTAGCTATGATAATGGTCACAGACTAGTCATGTGTCTGAAGAAAGTGAAAGTGAATCGTTACAGAGATTGGAAAAACTGGGAGACAGAAGTTTGACCCATGTACCCCGTACATTAGCTAGCTTCTAGATTCCTCAAAGAGCAAAGACGCTTCGAGGACAGAAGTCCAAGTCAGCCTTCTATGCATAAGACCGTCCAGCTGAGGTATTCTTCTCTTGCAGTTGCCTGTTTGATTCTTTATGGTACACAAGATATCAACGATTTCGAGATAGAGTTGGGGTTACAGCTACAAATCTGTAATAAGATAGCATGGAACCTGGCTATCGGCTCCTAGGGCAAGCACGGCAGCTGTTCCACCCCGCACCTTAGGGGAGGACCGATCAACCCTTGTTCCCAAAGAGGAAGCGGCAAGAGATGGACGGTGCACAGTCCCTTATTCTCCCCAATATCTCCGCTTATCGCGTTAGAGACGGGCGGTACACACCAGTATCTTAGTTGTGCTTTTTGATACAGGACGAGCCGATTGTCTAGGTCGCCACCAAATGTCTACCAGATGATTACACCCTCTCGCCCTGCCTGGCTGTCTAGCTCTTTTGTACCATAGTCTTGTAGGCTTGATAAGTAGTCGGCTTCTCGACTTCATACCCTCTCCACACCGTGTTACTTTGTATCCCTTCTCATACTCGAAAACATCTTCCTACCTTGCCAGGACCTCATTCTCGTCTACGGACCGTCCTCGCTCCAACATGGACTCCAAACAGCTAGATCATAAATTGACGCCTGTGCGATCTGACCAACCCGAGGTCGAAGAAGGCACCGTCACCGTCAATACATCCGGCCACACGCAAGAACTCGAACGCAACTTCAGCATAGTCAGCTGCTGCGCTGTAGGAATCGTGACTGGCAATACATGGTAATGTTGAGTCCGGCTATGACAATGCTTGAGCATGTCGACCTTTGTCCCTTGTACTGAAGGCTGACTGTGACTTCGCCTTTAGGTGTGCCCTTGGCGGTAGCATCGTAGTCGCTCTTTACAACGGAGGGCCGACCGGCGTGCTCTTCGAATTCCTTGTCGTCAGCGTGTTCTACTGGATGGTTGGTGCTTGTATAGCAGAACTGGCATCCAGTATGCCCTCCTCTGCCGGTGTCTATCACTGGGCTACAGCAACATCGTCGCCAAGATACTCGAAATTCGTTGGCTTCCTAGCTGGCTGGTGGAATGTCCTTGCGTGGATCTTTGGATCGGCCTCAATGTCTTCGATCCTGGCAAATGAGGTGCTAGCCATGTGGGGACTGTTCCACCCAGAATATGTCGCTGAACGCTGGCATGTCTTCGTCTGCTACATCATCATCTCTTGGTCGTGTTGTGGTGTCGTACTGTTCGCAAACAGAGCTTTGCCGATGATCAACAACATCGGGTTGTTCCTCTGTTTGGGCGGCTGCCTCTTGACCATAATGGTTTGCGCCATCATGCCTACCACGACCGGCGCAGGTCATGCTAGTACGGCAGCCGTCTGGTCTTCTTGGTCGAACGATACTGGCTACAAGTCCAACGGTCTCGTCTTCGTCACAGGTATGCTCAATGGTGCCTTTTCAGTAGGCACTCCGGACTGCGTGTCGCATCTTGCAGAAGAGATCCCTCGCGCATCTCGAAACGTGCCCAAGGCAATCGCTGCGCAGATGGGCGTTGGGTTTATTACCGGCTTCGCATACTTGATCGCCATCTTTTACAGCATTAACGATATTGATGCTTTGATCAACAACCCTTACACCAATCCCTTGGCTGAGCTTTACAGACAAGCTACTGGATCAAAGGCCGGTTCTTGTGGCTTGCTGATCGTTGTTTTCCTGGTAAGTCAACTGAGTGTTCCGACGACGCATCACAGGTGTGTTGTTGGTGTCAAATGATCGTTACTGACTATGTTTTCGTTGTAGCCTACAGTAGTCAATTGCATTGGCACATATATTACGTGCGGACGCATGCTTTGGACACTTTCGCGTGGTCAGTATCTCTAGAGATGTTGGGTGAGAAGAGTTTTGACTTACGCGTTGCAGATCGTGCCACTCCCTTCTCGGATACACTTGGTAAAATCTCACCTCGTTGGGGCAATCCTTTTGCTGCTACCGTGGCTTGCCTCGTGGTGACGACCGTGCTTGGTCTGATCTACATCGGCAGCGCGGTCGCATTCAATGCCTTTGTCGGATCATTCATCATTCTCTCGTCGGCCTCGTACCTGGCTGCCATTCTCCCTCACCTGATGAGCAAACGCAAGAATATTGAATTTGGACCATTCAAAATGCCAGACATGCTTGCTGCAGTTCTCATGCCAATTGCATGTGCCTACATTGCATGCTTTATTGTCATCTTCTGCTTCCCCTTCTCGTAAGTCTTCCTCTCTCGAACGATTCTGGCATGAACTGACCCGATTGTTAGAATGCCTGTGTCTGCCGAGACAATGAACTACTCCTCTGCTATCACTGGTGGGCTCACACTCATCATCGCCCTGTTCTATCCGTGGCAATGCAAAAATGGATTCAGGAGTCCTGTCGAGATTGTCAGGGCCAATTCCACGGCCAATGTCGTCAAAGATGACCAGGAGTGATATATCAAGTAACCGCTGCTGTTTTTGTATTTATTGTGTAACCAGATGTATAATTCCGGATAACTTTGCGCGCTCAAACCTGCAATGTGTGTACTCTTTAGATCGAACAGCTTCCTCAAAATATAGCAACATCCACTGAGAGTCATTGTGTTGTCGCATCTTTCTGAATAGGTTTCTGTCCAGAAATCAACTGTGCAGGTCTATGATTGGCACGTCACTCTTTGACGTCGCGAGAGGGAACTTAAGGGCGGCAGCCTGGACTCAATACGGAGAGAGCTTGATGTGCAACACTCAATTTCGTTTAGGCAGATCCGTGGAGGTCCGATAGACTGGGGTCCGGAAGCGGCGCTCAGGGGTTTGTTCGAAGGTCGGGATCAGGCTGTTTGCACGCACATGTTTCAAGCAGACGAGCCCCAAGGTTTACGGTCCAGCCGGCACGACGCTGCTCGGTGATTTGGAGTTCGGAGGGCAAAGACAAATGCCATCGGTTCCGACGGGAGCTGGTTGGTTTTTGCGGGGCAATTTATCCGACGGCTATAATGACATGTGTAGTGGGGCCGGGTCTTGCAGCAACTTGGACAGCTCTCACATGATGGATGGCCTTTGTTTTCTGGCTGTGGTACCACAGTCCTGGAAAAAAGCCATCGCTATCACCCTCTGGGAACTCTGCATACTGACCCGAACCTTCGGCAAGCTCTCTGTATCATCCGTGGCTGCTTGATATCATCCTCAATTGAGCCTGCATACATTCCTCTTGTACGTCCTCACTCTTGCCCATTCTAATTCTTCTCTTCACTTTCTGCTCTGCTTCTTCCTATTCTGCACCCTTTTCTCCCTTCTATCGTCTTACTTCGGGGCCCCTAAGAGTTCCTCGTCTAACTCGTCCTCCCGTCCCACGAGCTCTATCGTCATCAACACACAGCTGCTTACATCATGTCTCAAGCCCTCAAGTCAGGTCTTCAAAGAAGCCTTAGAGCTTCAGTCCTCCGCTCCTCTCCTTCAACCACATACAAGCTCCAATCCTCGAGAAACTGCGGTAGCTGCGCCTCGGTTGCATACCACCTCAACTCCAAGAAAGTCGCAAGAAACTTCTCCGCCACAGCAACACCCAAGATGGCCTCGGTACAAGAAGTAAACCCTGCAGAGGCAAAGGTAAATTCGCACTTTCCGTTACACGCATGGGTCAATACCAGAGCCGAGCTAATAATTCTTGTTGTATAGAACTTGTCATTTGTTCTTCAAGAGCCCTACAGCGTCAAGTTCGAGGACCGTCCTATTCCTCAACTCAGAGACCCTTACGATGTCATTGTCAACGTCAAGTACACCGGTATCTGTGGATCTGACGTACACTACTGGACCGACGGTGCCATTGGAGACTTTATTGTCAAGGCCCCCATGGTGCTGGGCCACGAGTCAGCCGGTATCGTCGAGCAGGTGGGAGACAAGGTTACAACACTCAAGAAGGGCGATCGTGTAACCATGGAGCCTGGTGTTCCTTGCCGCAGATGCATTCGCTGCAGAGAGGGCAAGTACAACCTCTGTGTTGACATGGCCTTTGCAGCCACCCCTCCTTACGATGGCACCCTCGCCAAGTACTACCGCCTTCCCGAGGACTTCTGTTACAAGGTCGCAGACCACGTCCCTCTTGAGGAAGCCGCCCTGGTCGAGCCTCTGAGTGTCGGTGTGCACATCACCAAGCAGGCTGACATCAAGCCTGGCCAGAGCGTCGTTGTCTTCGGTGCAGGCCCTGTTGGCCTTCTCTGCATGGCCGTCGCCAAGTCATTCGGTGCTACCAAGATTGTTGCCGTGGACATCAACGAGGAGCGTCTTGCATTTGCTCAAAAGTACGCTGCTACTCACGTCTTCCGCTCGCAGAGAGTTAGCCCCCAGGAGAACGCCAAGCTCCTCAACGAAGAGTGCGACCTTGGACTGGGTGCTGATGCCATCATCGATGCCTCGGGAGCCGAGCCCTGCATCCAGACTGCCATCCACGCAGTGAGAACCGGCGGCACCTACGTCCAGGGCGGTATGGGCAAGCCAGACATCAACTTTCCAATCATCGCAGCTTGCGCGAAAGAATTGCGTATCATGGGATCGTTCCGTTACGGACCCGGCGACTACCAGCTGGCCCTTGATCTTATCACTTCTGGCAGTCTCAGCGTGAAGGAGCTGATCACAGGTCGTGTCAAGTTCGAGGACGCCGAGCAGGCCTTCAAGGACGTTCACGCGGCCAAGGGTATCAAGATGATCATCGAAGGTCCCCAGTAGAAGAAGCAAGTTGTGTGAATACAAAATAGTAGCATTTTAATTTGGGTCATGTACTTTTGGTAGCGTTTGGCAGAGTATTGTCTGGAAGTGTACAGAATGAAATCATTTCACACCAGATCGTCCTTCTCTATTGGACATGTTCTTGGCCTATCCCCGAATCATTCCATCATGCCGGAGCGAGACGGCAGGACTGATATGCTGTAAGCATCAATGTCCTTCTGGTGGTCACAGTGCGGTACTTCGACAGCATTGTAGGGTTCATGGCCTATTTGGCCGCACTACGTGACCGTGAAGACGCATATATTGCGCCGTCACATTAACTGGCAGTGGGAGGTGTGCGCGGGCATCTTATAAGTCTAGACAACTTTTCGTTGAACATTGTGTGGGGAGCTCATGTCGACAGACTTCCGAGCATCAGGTTGCGATCGGTGGATGCAGAAAGCACTAGAAATGGGTCAGCACGAGTCGTTTACAAAATGTTCGAGGGTCTTCTTACTCAATGGCTCGTCGTTGGGCGCGAAGCGTACATCGTTGACGGAACCCTTGTGGCCAGGCAGCTTCTGCAGCAATTTGCCTGTGCTAGCTTCCCAAATGACAACTGAGCGATCACCGCTGCCTGCAGCGATGCGCTTTCCCTTTGTATCCCAGGTAGCCCTGATCAAGAACTTGTCCATTCCAGTGGGGGCACCATCGAAGGTTCTGATGTGACGCTCGGTAGGGGCGAAGGGACGAATGTCCCAAGTGCGAACAGTGCTGTCGTGCGAGTTGGAGAGAAGGGTCTGAGAGTCGGGAGACACGGCTAGCGAGGTGATTGTATCGGTATGACCAACCAGAGAATATGCGACCTGCTTCTTCCTCAGATCCCAGACCTTGATGTCGTTGTCTATGCTGCCCGAGTAAAGTTCGTTCCCGGCCTCGGCCAGAGCAATGGCGGTGACAGGGAAGCGAGTTTCGATAAAGTCAACTGCGGCTTTTTGGCGAGGGTCCCAGATGCCTATGTAGCCGTCATCAGATCCACTGAAGAGTATGTCCTCACCACGACGGCTGATGTCAAGGGCGTTGATGACTTCGTCGTGACCCTGGTGTCTTCGTATGCGCTGGGCGGTCTCGAGGTCCCAGCTGGCAATGTGCATATCTGCCGAAGCAGAGAAAATATTGCGCGAGTCGCGCGACCACTGCAAGTCCAGAATTGCGCCTTTGTGGCCTGACAGAATGCCGTAGTTTTCGTAGTCGCCAGATGTGCGCCAGAGGAGAATGTTGCGATCGGTGCCTCCCGAGGCGATGTAGTTTCCCTCGGAGTTGAAACGCGCAGCAAGCACCTCTCCTGTGTGTCCAGACAGCTCCATAACGGGAGCGGACAGAGCTGGGCCACGGTGGGTGCTCTGTATGAGGGTGCCATTGTTGGAGGCCGAAGTCAGAGCCATCGAGTTATCCGACTTTTGGCGCTTGACCAGTTGGCCTGAGGCCACAGAGCCGGACGCCGGCCGCTTCTCTGACATGGTGCGTGATAAGGGCGGGTGAATTGGAGCGAGTCGAATTGGCAGTCGACACAGTTTGGGAAGTTGCGACCAAGAAGAGTGACAATGTCGAGCGAGCTTGGACCCCACGCCATGTACATGTCGAGCCCTCTCCGCATCCACCACCGCCGCATCCACCCCCGTCCGCTCGCTCGTGTCTCTTGCTAACCACAGACATGGCTACTAAAGCTGCTCGCCTCGGCGAAGAGTGAGTCCTTGTCGACTCATCCCACACAACCCACACCTGCTGACATGCGACAGGGTATGGAAGTAAGTCGGCTGCCTGCCTGCTGCACGATACAACATCCCTCCCTAACACTATCGAAGGACTCGCGTCGACAAAGTCAATGCCGAACTCGTCACTCTTACCTATGGCACCATTGTCGCCCAATTGTGCAAGGACTACAACGCCGACTATGCTCAGGTCAACAAGCAGCTGGACAAGATGGGATACAACATGGGCATGCGCCTGATCGAGGACTTTCTGGCAAAGTCCAATACCGGCTCCTGTTCCAATCTACGGGAGACGGCCGAGATCATCTCGAAAGTCGGCTTCAAGATGTTCCTTAACATCACTCCGGTCGTCACGAACTGGTCACCCGACAACAAGTCCTTCACTCTGCTCTTCGACGAGAACCCCTTGGCCGACTTTGTCGAGCTGCCCGATGACGGAAGGGCTCAAGATGAGTTATGGTATTCCAACATCTTCTGTGGTGTTTTGCGCGGTGCCTTGGAGATGGTCAGTAAGAGCCAGCCATTTTTGTTGCCTCGGTCGACTAACACACCTCAGGTTCAAATGCAGGTCGAGGCTCAATTCACGAGCGATATTCTTCGCGGCAACGACACGACAGAGATGCGTGTTACCTTGATCCGGTACATTGAGGACGAGATGCCACCGGATGATGAGTGAGACGAGCCTTTTCCCGCTGGGCATTTCTGAGACTGCCTTAATTTTACATGTCACGACTTCACGAACAACATCAACTCGAATCTGCCAACTCATAGTCATTTCAGTGGAGACTCTACTGGCACCGCTCATTATTGACTCAAAACATGGGCTAAATGACGAACTAATTGCGTGCAAGCACCACAAGCCGAGAGAGACATATCGAAATGGTTGCATAGCAGGGGCATAGAAACAGTATCTCTAGATAGACATGGTGGAAACTACCTTGACAGGCAGAAAAAGGGGCTTTCGGGAGCAGGAGGTGCAGCATAAGCACGATAAATGCAGAGCTTCCACGTGACCTCTGACTCGTGGGAGTGGTCGACACAGGATGGCGTCGACCATGGCGGCGGCGCGGGCGTGTGTCTCGCGAGAAAAGAATAATTTGACGGACTGGCAGAGTTGTCGGATACTGGCGTACGGCGGACAATCAATGGCATTGTCGTTGCAATCGAGAGGCTCCCCGTGCGTGTGGTGATTGTGCGTTTATATGGCAGCAGCTCTTGGCGTGTCCGGTGTCAACGCCTCGCTGCCCATCTGCTGCTCCTGTCCGCTCTGCCCCAGAACCTCATCACCCTCACCCACATTCGTCCTTTGTTGATCCACTTCGCCCCGTCCGCCGTGCCGCTAGAGGCTATTGCGACTTCCCCTGCGCCTCGACTGTGTTGCGCATCTCGAGCGACGACAGCATCTGCCTTTCGCGCGCCCTCAACCCGTATCTCGTGTTCCGATCGGCGACACCCACGCCTCGGCTTGCTGCTTGCTGCTTGCTCGCTGCCCACCCACTGACCGCGACGTCCACCACCACCTCCACCACTACTCCCAGCGGCCATCGCGTCCACCTTTGTCGCTACTCTCTAGCACCGACGCCTCTGTCCGGCTCTGCTCTCTGTCAGCTTCGGTCGCTTTGTCGTCCGCCCGTCGCATCACCTCATTGCCTTCGTCGTCCCTTGAGCGCGCCCCGAGTCCGAGACATTCCCATCGACCACCATCCCCTTCGCATCCCGCACAACTGGCTGAACGAGCCCTCTACTTTCTGGCATGAGCCAACCAATGAATATCATGGGCGGGCCAACCCCCAATTCCGGCACGCCAAATAACAACGCGTCGAGTGGGGACCTGTCCCGCCAGAAGCTCAACACATACATTTACGACTATTTTCTCAAGTACGGCAACCACGAAGTCGCCCGCATCATCCTCAAGACTGTCGACCTCGACCTTGATCCGCACCCGAGCCCGGATCGCAAAGACATCAATGGCGTGAGCGACTCGATGGACACCGACGTCAAAGACAACAACAAGAAGCCTGACGACCTTCCTTCACCCAATGTGCCAGCCGCTTCGGATGGCAGCTTTTTATACGACTGGTGGCACCAGTTCTGGGAGTGTTTCAATGCCCAACATGGTCGCGGCAACAACACGCAGACCGCAAAGTATCTGAGCAACGTCCAGGTATGTCGCTGCTTTTTCTCTCTCTCACACCCACCCCTTCGCCTGCCCCTGCCCACCACCGATCCCACTAACCCGCAGCATTAGGCCCGAATGGCCAGCGAGCGACAGAGGCTGATGCGCGTCGATCCCCAGATGCAAGCCAATATGGCCATGCGCCCCGGCATGATTGGGCCCAGCATACCAGTGCCCCCCGAAATGGCCAAGAAGTTTGGTCTTCAACCAGGCCGCCAACCGTAAGCATCGTACCCATGCAGGTTGCTTGCGATACAAGTGCTGACATGACAATACAGTACACAGCAGCAAGTCGTCCAGATGCAACAGCAGATGCGCATGCAGCAAATGGCACAGCTGAATCAGAACGCCATGCAGAGGGAAGGCTCTACCATGGATCAAAGACCCAACTCTCCTGGCGGCGGCGACGCTGCTCCATCACCCAAACGCCAACGACTCGACGGTAACTTCAACGGCGCCATGGGCCCAATGGGACGTGGTCAACCTCCGGGCATGCCCGGACAACAGGTCGGTTTCTCCCTCTGTACATGTGCGTGGGCACGCAGACTGACAAGATGCAGATGGCCAATCCTCAGGCGAAAGCCAGGCAACAGGTATATGCCAACTCCATGCGCCAGCATATGCAATCCGCCATGGACTCTAACGTGGACAAGGGGTTGATGCCTAACGGAGCGCCTCAGATGCCGCAGGATCCCAACTCGGCCGAATTTTTCAATCCGCAAATGCGTCCCATGCCTGGCCAAGCGGCACCGCCCAGCGCCAACAGCAACCACGCCCTCCAGGACTACCAGATGCAATTGATGCTGCTAGAACAGCAGAACAAGAAACGCCTGCTGATGGCTCGCCAAGAGCAAGACAACATGACCAACGGACCCAATGGCCCCGTGCCTGCTTCTGGCCAGCCCCAAAACTTCGCCCCGGCCATGTCCCCCTCCAACAGCAGGGCTGGTCCTTCTCCGGGCCCCAACGAGCAGATGCGACGCGGCACTCCCAAGATGGCTCCCGGCGTCGTCCCCTCGCCCACCGCCGACGGCGGCATGCCCGGCCGTGCATCTCCTGCCCCAGGCCAATTCGACCCTAACAATCCCATGAACCCGGCCATGTTCCCTATGGCCATGATGAAAGGTCCCAATGGCCAGATGATGCAACCTCCAAGCTCGCATCCTGCTTTCGCCCAGATGAACCAGCAACAACAGATGGACATGTTCCGCCAGGCTCAAGCACGTAACGGTCAAGCACAGATGGCCAATGGCTTTATGCCTCAACCCGGTCCTATGATGGGAGGCCAGCCCCCGCCACAGCCACCTAACATGACACCCCAGCAGCGCAACGCAGCCATGCCTCCTCCGCCTGCTCCTGGTAACGATGGTCCGAGGGCTGGTACCGGCCCCTCGTCCCCCTCGCAGAATCAAGCTCCACCCACACCTTCGCAAGCGAACAAGCCCAACACCAAGTCTAAAAAGGATACCAAAGGGGCAAACAAGGTAAATAATCTCAACTATCTCTGGTGTTTTCTTTTTCTGGCGCTAACGCTCGTCTCCAGGGTGGTAAGAAGGGAACTACTGGCGCTACTCCTCAAGAGTCGACCGAACAGCCCCCGACTCCGACTCCAGCACCACCAATCACACCCCAACCCACATCAGCTTTCCCTCCAAAGCCGGGTCAGCCTCAACAGCAACCAAACGCGCAATCCGGCATGCCTGGCCAGCAGCCGGGTGGTGACATGTCCAGCATTGGTGCTCCTTTCGGCAATATGGACGATAACGTAAGTCATACGTGCTTATCCAGCAAGCTCACACTGACACATGAACAGTTCGGCAGCATTAGCGGTATCGACTTCGGTGAAATGGGCGGCCCAGATGTGCTCGATAATTTCGATTTCGACTCCTTCCTCACGACCGATGGCGGCGCCGATGGCTTCAGTTTTGATCCCAGTGGTATGAACTTCGGCACCGATGGCGGACTCGAAGCAGGCGGCGATCTTTGAGTACTGCCCACCTTACCCCTGAAGCCTCTGCCATATTTGTTTACTGCTACGACCATCTGGCTTCCATAGTACGACATGTCGATTACATACGCGACGCTGTTCATCTTCTTGTCACCAGTTCACTCCAGACCGCTTCGAGGGTCCACTACTTGACCTGCCTGTCCGGTCAAGGGCGTTCACGCGGTCGAACCATCTCCCTTTTATTCTTACCTCTTTACGACGAACGCTCGAGTCTTCCCTTCTATTGCTACTGCATAGGGACTTTCTTATTTCAAAACTATTATCTCCGAGACCAAACGACTCTCATTTTCATACTTATCTTCTGTCTATTCGGAGAAGGTCGAAACGTATGAAAGAAGAACTCGACACACACAAGCACACAAGCACATTTCTTACATTTTTCACAAAAACAAATCTCCTTTTTCTTTATACAAGAGCTCAACGGCGGGGTTGGCGTCTGGTGTGCAAGAGGGATCGAGTACCTCCGTCAGTGTCCCGGCCGAACGAGGTCGGGAAAGGAATGGGAAAGGGGGAATGTCGAGCGGTTGTTGTCCATCATCATCAAGATCTATACCCAGTCTGCACTACTTATGTTTCTTCTTGACTTATTCTTCTTGATGACTCTCTCTCCTTTCTCTTACACTCTTGACCATGGTCTAACCTGGAGGTATGCAGAATGCTGCAGTTGATCTGTATGCTTACATGATAAATCTGTTGATAGTGAGAATATACTCACAGTTGCATAACAAGATACTACAGCTGAACATCGAACCTGATTCGTGTCATGAAAAGTCCATGTCCATATGTTTTTGGTATGACCCTGGTCTTCATCTTTACTTGCAACACAGCAACCTGTTATAGAATATTTGATCAATATGACAAGATGGAACATGTCAAACGGAAAGACAGAACAACTCAATCATATGGTGACTGACAAATATCGCGATGTGCTCCGGGTGCCGAAGCATTTACCTCTGAATGCTTTTTGGTTCTGACCTGCTCTGGTGATTTTTGACAAATACCAGTCAAGAGGAGTGAACGCTGGGTGAGACAGAACACTAGTCATGAAGCTCGCCCATGGATAGTCTAGTTCTCCTGAGAATATGACAAGCCTTCTACCACGTGGGTCAACATACACTGCCGTACAAATGCACGAGCTCGTCTATCCTGACAGAAGGAAAACTGAGCTGTCTGGCCTTAATGCTCTTCATCAACTCGTCTCTTCTGCCTCTTTAGGAGGCATAGAATGCAACCGAGTCACATATATCAATGGTCCAGATGTGTCGTGACTGCTGGAGTACAAGTTTTATAGCATCTATAAGACCGTGGGCCCGAACCAAAAACTTGCAACCAACATTTCCGCTTCCAGAACTCCTCCACTTGCCGTGAATTCAAAGCTGGAGCGATACATGATTGCTATCCCAAGAGAGAAATCTGGAGTCCACAACGGCAGCAGGTGGAAGAGCCGGAGAGCTCAGCTTTTCAACGGGTTTCTGCAAAAATACTCGAATCGAGGTAGAGGAAGACCTAGAATAGGCAGTAGGTCTTCGATGGGAAACGGTTTTTGAGCCTTGCGCGTTGTCTCACGCCAATAAGGGATTTAAGCGAATTGTCTACTTGTACCTTCATACAGGCTGTAAGAGATTCTGGGCCCGAGAGTTTATGACTTGTACCTCAAGAAAGTCACGAATGAATGCTTGACCACATCGCCGTCCGATGCGGTTCGTAAGTGATTTGGCTGATCAGTCTGCCAACATGGTGATATGGCGATGGAACAGTGCTTTGTTGATGAGCAGTTCATTTGCACGAATTCCATCACCAAGACGCTGTCTGGTAGGAAATAGTGATCATGACGCTGATGGCTTGACTTTTGAAGACAGGCACAGGTCGACATGTCATTTCATCGTGGAGGACGATCCCAGGGTCTGGCGATGAGGTCGAACAAGACGACACAAAGACAAAACCATGTGGGGAACGGCGATGCTGCCGATCGACTGTCACATAGAGATCGAGACTCACGGGCCGAGCGGCCCATGGCCAGCAGACAGCGGTGTTGGACAAGAGAGATGAGCACAAGCCAACAAGTCATGGCAGTTGCACGGCAATGGACATGAGAGAGACATCCGCGAGGGCCCAGGCCTAGATGTACAGTGAAGCAGAAACGTTGGCGATGAGAGCCAGGCAAGAAAGAGGTCGATGGTGGGTTCGCAGATGGCAGCAGTTGAGCAACAATCGATAAAAACTATTGACAACACGGACGCCGGTTGCGACGGTAAACGGGCTTTGCATCTGGCATGAAGACTCGAGCGGGGCGACGGATAGCGTCGAGGCATGCTGAAGCTGGAGTGGTCGCTGCAGCAGAGAATATATGTAACACGGCGAGCACTCTCACAAGCAGGAGATACGGTTGCTATGAGGTTTGGCTGGATCCACCTCTTTATCATCATCTCGATATTGTTATTGTTCCGATTGTTTGAGCCGAGTTACCGAGAGCGGTCAGCGACGTACATTGTCAATCGGTCTTGGCCCTAAGAACACACAGACAACTTCTGGATCTGAGGTGTGGTGAGCCGCTCCTTCCTTTCTCACTTCTTCCTTCCTCGTTGGCTGTTCACGAGCAGGAAGCTGGTGGAGGACGAAAAGAAAGCAAGAAAAAGAAAGGCAGAAAAGCATGCACGGCTGAGAGGGAGCGGGTATTCTTGTTCAACAGATTGGAATTGAGTTCACGTTACAATGGCGCTCGATGCACGGCAGAGAAGGCCGCTTGCCATTGCACCCGTCAGCATCCAAGCCATCCAAGCCGCGACAACGACTAAGCCATGTGCACCTAACAATATCACCCCTCCTTCTGCTCCTCCCACTTCGCCTCCCTGGACTGCTGTGTCGCATACACTCAACCCCTTTGGCGACTCCAATGGCCGTCGCGACAGCTTCACCACTCCATACCGACGCACCTCGACCTCTACATCCTTCTCGCTCCAAGTCGCTCCCCAACGCCCGGTCCTGGCCCGCAGCATGACTTCGGCCTCGCACCTGCCTCGCCATGCCAAACTACACAAAAGGTCCGGCTCGACCTCGTCGACCGCTCCCGTCGTCTTCACCATGCCCTCGCCCATTCAGCACGAGTTGACCCAACCCAACTCGACCTCTACCACCCAACATGCCCGCCACTCTTCTGCCAACAAGATCAAGCCTTACCTCCGCAAGATGTCGTTGCGGGACGACGACTTGGACCAAGGCCGACTCGACTTGTCGCGTCCCTCTGCCGAAAACGAGTCTCTGACAGGCCTCGGCATCTGCGATGACGCTCCCGCCTTCTCGAGATCCCTCTCGGATGTCTCCTTCATCCCATCGACGCGTCGAAAGGCTTCTCACTCCCGTGCCACTAGTGGTCCTGCATCTATGGCTGTTGCTGGTCCGCTGCGTCCAACCCAGCCTTTCGCTCCACTGCGCGAGGCCCCTCGTTCCTTCACACCGCCTGCAACTGTCTCGCAGGTCGATACATCCGACGATGAGGCAGAGGAGAGCGTTGGTGTTCTCACTAACGACATCCGTCAACCTGACTATGAACCCTGGAAGCCACGCAGATCCATTTCCATTTCCTCAAACCCCGCAATCACCCCCCTCTCTCAGACATACACCGCTGGTTCCCTCACAAAGTTGACCAGCGCCTCTCAATCCAATCTCTCTATCCGCTCACAACCCTCGTACGACCAAATCAAGACTGGTCGTACTCACCGAAATACTGGTAGATCCAGTGACTACCCAACAACTCCTTCCGCTCGTACTTCGATCGACAAGGCCTTCAGCTTCATCACACGCACCTCTGAGCCAGAGGATGCTGCGTCGCGAGCTGCCGCCATTCGTGCTGCTCGCAGGGCCTTTGAAGAAAAGGAGGCCGCAAAAGATCGCAAGTACGAGAAAGAAGAGGTCAAGCGCAGAGCCTCGGTCATCAAAAAGGAAGAGCGCACGTGGCGGAAACCGAATCCACGTGCAAGCATGACCAGCAACGGCAGCAACAGTATTGTTGTTGACGAGAAGGCTGTTGCTGGCGCAGACTATGCCACTCAAACGCCTGCTCACGACCTCAGTCTCCCGATCCAGGGAGACTACAGCGGTGCTGCTCTGACAGTACCGCACTCACCACCATCGCCTAGCAAGACCAAGCAAGCGAAGGGTGGATGGAACCGAGTCCTTGCGTGGACTCGAACCAGACTTCTTGACTGCGGCGGCGGCAAAGCTTGAGGCCGCAGTGAGCTGGAAGTTGCACGACGAAGAGTGCTTCGCAGCGGCTGAAGCACATGTGTGTACTTTTGATGATTTTAGCGTGGGAGGGAAAGCCTTTTTGGATATGTTTTTTTAGCACTCGCATTCGTTTTATGAGCGTGGAGTTTATGGTTATACCCTCGTTGGACAAGTCATTTAGCAGGGACGGATTGAAGGATTTGTCGCATACATGGAGCACAGCATATCATCAGTATATCAAGAATCAATCTAGGCCTAAGTGGCATTCGTAACCCAACTCAGTCGAGATATCAATCAGGAATTGATCATGTCGGAATTAATAGTGCCAAGCGTGTCTTGTAGTTGCGGAGCGGAGTGCCGGAGTCGAGCGATTGACGGGCTCATGGAAAATCAAACCGACAAAGACATTATTGACAACATCAACCAACTGCACTGCCATTGGCATTTACACTCGAATCCTCACGTTGCTCCCTAGTGCTGCACGACATATCCAAACTCGATAGCTCCAACATAGTCTTCGTCCACAATGGCGACCGTCTCACAACCGCCGCAGACACCCCCGTCGCAACCGCCTCCACCACTAGGAACCACCGTACCTCAGACCAGTCCCCAGCTCGTACCGTCGCGCCAGCCACTACCTCTATCTGCCTCACAAGAAGGCCAAGTGCGAGAGATCTACCACAAACGAGTACGGAACAAGTGCGCCGAAGAAGTGCGACGTATGTTATCTATCTCCCAGAGACAACACTTGAGAATAGCCCTAATAGTTTTGTCTGTTAGTATTCGCAGCATGTGCCACCAACCGAACCTTCACAGCGCCTTTCTACTGTCGACCCGAACGACGCCAGATGAATGCCTGTATGCTTCAGTACGCCAACCAAGCCGAGCAGGACGCCGCAAGAGAGGAATGGTTTGCTACCCGCGATTTGCGTCGTAAGGAGAGAGAGGCCAAGGAAGAGAAGAGGATAGAGCAAGAGAAGTTCCACCGCGAGTGGTGGGGTCTGGATGAGAATGGCAACCGTGTCGAGAAGAAAGATACCAAGTAGGCTATCGCAAACGATGCAGATTGATCTGTATTCGTGCCATACGGTGCCTGGGGATATTTTTGCATCAGGCAAGGGCATGGGAAGGCGTTAGATCATGTTCAGCATTCCATGTTGTACAAAAATCATGGTTCCTTGGTCGGTATAAATATTCAATTCTACTACTCTAATATGTCACATCTCCAGCCCCCTCTCATCTAATTCTGTATCTGTTGGCATCCGCGCCGGGGGGTCTGAATGGGATACCAGTCTGTCTATCGCATCAAGGGCTGAGTAGGTCGAGCTATTATGGTGCAGAAGGGTGAATCTGACTGGACACTATTGACCGAGACACGATTTGTACTCATGTACTGAACCTCGACGGTATCCCTCTGAACGAAAGCACTATCCGAATCAAGCCCCATGTTCATAAGGCATTGGTGTGTATTCAGTGTTCTAGCTGTCGGGACATGACACCGTTCAGGTTGGTGCCGTTGTATCCTGTCAACATCTAGTTTAGATGTTCCCGTCGGTATCCTTGGATCGAGAGAACACATCAATCTTGCTTGCTAATGGCTCGATGTCTGTTGCTAAGACCTTTGAGCCGCTGGTGCTTAATGTCAAAAGTTCTGGATGTCAAACCACTTGCCAAGATCTGGGGATGTCCTCGAGATGCCGAGGCATGTGATACCGAGGGGATAGTGTATTACAATTGTCAAATGCAAGCAGGTCTCTTCCTCTTCCCAAACTCATTACCTACAAACCAAGATAATCATGCACATCAAAGACAGACTCTTCGTCATTTCTGGTGGTTCGTCCGGCCTAGGTCTTGCGACAGCCCGCAATCTACACCAGAGAGGAGGCTATATCGCCATATTTGATCTCAACACCGATTCTGGAGCTAAAGTAGTCGAGGAGCTTGGCTCTGAGAGATCTCGGTTTTTCGAAGTTGATGTCAGCGACACTGAGACCATCGAAAAAGCCGTGGAAGGGGTCTCCAGATGGATCCAAGAAATAGGAAAACCCATTGGCGGTATCATTAGCGCAGCTGGCGTAGGAAACCCTGGGAAGGTATGTCGAGAGAGATCAAGAGTGTTTCTTGATCGTTGGATGCTGACAGTACGCAGATGATTGATCGCAACAACGTCCCGCTCTCCTTGTCATCCATTGACTTTGTGTTGAACATCAACCTTCGAGGCACTCTAGATTTCGTCCGCCAGTTGCTTCCACTTATGACCAAGAACCAACCCACAGAGCCAGACAATGAGCGAGGTTGTGTTATCTTGGTCAGTTCCTCGGCCGCTTACGATGGTCAAATGGGTCAAGTAAGCATCTCATACTATGACCTACCATCTACCCATACTAACATGAGAAGGTGTCGTACGCTGCCAGCAAAGGCGCGGTAAGGTCCATGACATTGCCTATGGCCCGTGATCTAGCGCAGTTCGGTATCCGCGTCGTAACAATTGCGCCTTCGTTGTTCGAGTCAAATATGACGGCCATGATGAGCGACAAGGTTCGAAAGTCGCTCGAACGTGTCATGGAGTTCCCAAAGAGAGCTGGCAAGGGCGAGGAGTTTGCCGAGTTGACAAGACATGCGATCGAGAATGTCATGCTGAATGGAGTCGCACTACGGTTGGATGGTGCGATGCGGATGCCATCGAAGTTGTAACACGCAGATTCGCTCAATCAAATCATTTTTGTGTTTGATGATACCGACCATTGTTACGTGCTCTAGAAATGTGATGACTTCTGCATCTTTAGCAACAATCCGCGACCAAGTCGGGTGATTCACTCGGCGGGGTATCCTAAGTCGTGCCTGCTCCGTGCTTTAAAAGGTAACCCTGTCCTCGAAGCCTTTAACTCATCATTTACTAGACTATATATTATTTTGATAGTAAACCACTAAATCTATTAATTATAATAACTTTAGTGTATCTAGCTATCAGTATATATAGTTAGTATAGAGTTATCTAGATAACAAATAATAGATAGGGCTAAATTAGGTAGGTAGCCGTAGCTTACTAAGGCTAGTAAAGAGGGGTTCCTAGTTATAATATTCTTAGTTACCCTTAACCTACTTCTATTACTTTTATCTTCTCTACCCTTCTCTCTAGTGCTTGTTTCTACTATTAACGAGCTTTATAAATGAGTAAGTCACTACTAAATTACCCCAATTCACTCTATAGATTGCCGTTTGCACTTGCCTACCGAGCTTCTAACTACACTTACTGCTACTTTTAACGACTTAACTAATAACATTCACTAGCAATGACAACAAACACGACGGGACCTGCGGTGCCAGTCCCAAGCAGTCACTTCCAATCAAAACTTAACACGGTATCTCCCAAAGATGGCGCGGCGAAAATTGTCTCCAGATCGTCACCTGTTAGAGGAGTCGTGACCTACACGCTCCAGGTCGGCATAACTTCGATACCAGAGGTCGGGATCGCCGAGTTAATGGACTATGTTTCGGAACACGATCTAGAGGTCTTTGAGAATCAACAGTTCGAAAAGGACATTATCGAAGAAGAAACCAAACAGAAGCAGCGCCTGGCTGCCAAGGCACACGCCCTTAGACAGAATCGATCTCTATCTTCATCGGATCGTGGTTCTGTATCAGGTGCATCGCTTTCTGGTGGTGAAAACACTAGGACTGCAGTTGGCGGAAGACAACGCCCGACTTACACTCACTTTTACCCAAAACAACGAGCACCACGAGGATCACTGAACTCGAAACCGACTACCTCGGCGTCGTACAAATCGTCTGTACAGAAGAGTAATGGGGGTCAGTCTAGACGTTACTTCCGATTTCCAGATATCACTAGCTAATATCAATACAGCAAACCACCGAGACAGCAAACGACGTCGACTAAGAGAGGATCGTGACGGCAGTATATCTTCGGCACAAGAGAGTATCTACAGCGTAGCTTCTCTTGATCCACCACCAACCCAACCACCTTCAGCCATGGAACAAGCAGCGGGTCTGCTCTCAGACACGCATGACTCGGACCCAATGGACGTGGATGAAGAATCAGACAACGACATCAACATGCCGATCAGACAGCCAACAGAGCGCGAAGTAGCCAGAGACAAAGGCAAGACCACGGCAAGTGCTTTCTTCACATTCAGAGATCATGCCGTACCTTCTGGTTCCAGAAATGCTGCACCCAAATCATCACAAATCCAATCTGCCAAAGACAAACTCGTGACTTCATTAAATGCACAGAAAGCGTCTGCAACAACACCATCAGCATCTGCATCAAACCCACAAGCAGCGACAACGTCAAACAACATCAACTCCACCCGACAAGCAGTCGTCAACCCCAATGATTCCGAATCCGAATCCGAAGATGACTCCGACAACTCTGAAGTCTACACCGTCGAAAAGATCCTCGCACACAACAAGTCAGATCCTAGATCCCACAACACATCCGTTCATGGAGAAAAGCCAGTTATGCTCTACCTAGTCAAGTGGGAGGGTTATGAAGACACCACTTGGGAGCCAGCGACGAGTTTCCAGGACAACGATGTCTTGCAGGAATATTGGGCGCAGCAAGCGCAGAAGCAGAAGCAAAAGGCTTCGTCGTCAAAGGATGCTGCAATGCTCAAAGGTCAGAGGAAGGGTCTGTAATGGCAGGTTCAGAACGGAAAGTCAGTCTGTTGAAGAAAGGAAAGGTCAGGCAAGGTGATGCATGAGTGGCCCCTAGTTTACTGCAACTCTGCCTTACGACTCAACGATCAAGGAATTCATCAAGGTTCCACACGCATCCATTAGCAAGCAAGAAAATGACAAGCATTCAAGAGTTAACTCGTTCACAGCACTAAATGAGGCCTTTAGAGAATATGTGGTTGATCATAGAGAACGTATGACATTTCGAGATCAGACATGGAATCCAGGAAGTTGTGAATCTCGAGCAAATATCATAGAACGGAAGGAACGGTTCTCCTCATATGTAAAAGATCAGTACAATTGACTATAGAAATGCATGATACTTTTCAAAGACAGAGAGTGGTCATCACAATCCATGGCCATATCTGTATTTGTAGAACCTTTGTGCATTCAGATAGCATATGAGCTCAACATTTGTGGCCATAACAGAGTCTCATAACGATGAAATAGGGGAAACAGCTTGAAGTGTTATAATGTTTTGTGACATTTGCATTACTTTTCATCTATTGGAGGGAGGACATGGATGCTATCGTAATTCGTGAGAAAAAAAAAGCAATGCTAACGGAATGCAGGTAAACATGAATTGCTGTTGGGTATCGTGGAAACAGAAACGAAAAGTAAGGGATTGGCGAGATCGAAGCGACAGACCAGAACTGAGGCGACTTGAATAACTAATCATCGATCTCAATGATTTCGACGTTCTTCTTTGGTGCCGGGGTTGCCTCGTCTTCGGACTCTTCATCATTAGCTTCGTGTACGGGCGTCCATGAGCCGTCACTCTCGACATTGATGGCGCGCGTCTTCAGCATGTTCTTGGCTGCAAGGCTCTCACGGACGGCCATCAAGAACCCATCGACTATCAATCTCTGAGGTCTGGAGTCGGCCTTGCAGATGGGACATCTCCATGCGTCAACCTTGCTGATGCGGCCTTTGGGCGGCTTGGATTGTTGCTCGAGTCGGGTGTCCAGGAAAACATCGAGGTCGAAAGCTTGCTTGTGCAAGCAATCTTGGCTGCGTACTGGTAGGTCGAAGATCCTGGCATTGGAGAAGGGTTCGTAAAGTTGCAAAGTGAAATTAGACTGCATCACAATCTCGTCGTCGTCGATGATGAGAGATTTTTTGATGGAATCCAGGATTTGCTCGGAAGGAACAACACGCTTCATGCAGGTTTCTTTGATACTGCTACGAGTTGCAAAGCCAACAACTTCGATAGCGACTGCGTAATTGAAAGGTGACTTGTCGTACTTTGATCGATTGATTCTTACAACGAGTTTGTTCGAATCACCGACGCATTGCGTGATGTCAATAGGGAGGTATTTGCCATGATGGAGTTTGCGCCTGGGTTCGAGTTGCTGCTGGTTGACGGTAAAGTAGGCCTGGACGGGCCAGCTCCCGTCGAGGAGGACCCATCGGTTCTCTGCAGGGAGAGGTTGAGATGGGCCGATTTGGCAGCACCTGAGTCTTAAAGTGATCGAGTTCACGTCGACTTCTCCCGATGGAGGGTCACCGTCGGGACTCACTTTCACTCTCAGAAGTCTTCCAATGGCTTGTGGTGACAGCTGGAAAGGAATTTCTTGGACCGGCGTTACTGCCAGCCTGTGAGGCGGGAGAGCGAAGCCAATGACACGACGGTAGTGGTCTTTAGGCGCTACAGAGGCTGGGGTAGCGGGCATCTTTGGAACAAGAACAGGACTACGTAGATGGGCTTGATGTAAAGCCGATTTGCGATAATCCGGGTTCGCAGGCTGAGGCACGGAAGAGTTCGGTCCGGGGAAGAAAAGACGAGGTGGCGGGTCTGATCGCGCTTGGTATGGGCGAGGCCCTTGGGTATTGATTGAAGGAGTGGGCGGGTAGTTGAAAGTCAAGATCGGCTGTTGCGGTTGCATCTGTTGCGGGTGCGTCTGCTGCTGGTACTGCATTAAGGCCTGAAGCTGAGCAACGTCCTGCACTGCAGTGTTGTTTTGACGCACAGACTGGTGCGGACCTTGTTGAAATTGAGGTGAGAAGGTGCCGTCGGGGTTCTGGTAGTAGGTAGCTGGAAGTGAAGGACCTTGTGGCTGGTTCTGAAAATAGACAGGAAATGGAGACTGAACCTGCGCCTGTGCTTGAACATGGGCTTGAGCTTGAGCACGCATTTGCATTTCCCGTTGCATGCGCATCTGCATCTCCATCTGAGCAGCCAAAGGAACTTGTGAACCGGTTGCTCCTACCATCTGAGCTTGGTGAAATGTTTGGTCGCGGTGCTGGCCCGGACGAGGTGACGGCAACTGTGACGGCAACTGCGACTGCGCCGTTCCAGTGTCGTGGAAGGTAGGCACAGTCGAAGCAAGTGCGGGTTGCTGAGCGGCTGTAGCCGTGTTTACGGCAAGCGGATTTGTGGTTGGTGTCATGAGCGCATGCGGAGAGTGAGTAGCGCGTACGTGTTGGTGAAACATGTCGCGATAGAGTTTTTGCTGGTGAAGGCGCATTTCTGGTGATTGACCACCTTCTATCCCAAATCTTTGTTGCTCGATGGTGAATTCTCGCATGGCAGATTCTGCCATTGGACCACTGTCCGAGCCCCAGGTGTTACGCAAGAGAAAGCGAAAGGTTGCTCGTTGGAAAAGCAAGGAACGGA
Source organism: Aureobasidium sp. EXF-12298 (assembly GCA_024195555.1). Classification (NCBI taxonomy): domain Eukaryota; kingdom Fungi; phylum Ascomycota; class Dothideomycetes; order Dothideales; family Saccotheciaceae; genus Aureobasidium; species Aureobasidium sp. EXF-12298. The sequence continues at coordinate 40,201 of SWBJ01000151.1, forward strand.
TACCAAGGCTCGCGATCAGGTCATGAACAGTCGGAAGTGTTTCTGCGTGGCGGCTCTGCAAGAGCACACGGTCTAGATTCAGTGTTATTTGATGAAGACAACTGGCAATGTTGCGAATGGCCAGGCCAAAAGACTGGTCAGTCAAACAGGCTCTCAACTCATCCAGAGGCTTGGGAAAGGAGCTGATAAAGAGCTGGACTTCGTGACTCAAAGAATTTGCAGCATCCGATTGTTCTCCTAGAAGTCTTGCAAACATGGGAAGGCTGTTTTGTGGAAGATAGACTTGGATAGGTTGGAGCGATGGCAGGTTCAGGGAGTGGCATGCTAAAAGCATCAGCAGTATGCCAAAGTACCAGTCGTTCTGAGTGGTCGCATCGTAAAGAATACCCAATCTCTCAAGATCGGCTTCATTCAAGTTTCCGTGAGCAGCGACGAAGTCGGATATGCGCTTGATACAGTGGGCGCTGCTGAAGACGGCAGACCATCGAGGACCAAAGGGCGGGGCATTGTTGGCATTCGGATGAGGGAGTTGGGTCTGGGCGGTGGGAGGATTTGAGGCTCGCGGGTGTTGCAGAATGGGAGTGAATGTACTGGGTTGGCGCGAGGAAGAGGTGGTAGAAGCGGGTCGTCTGTTTCCAGGCAGGTGAGCAGCGGTCTCGGCTGGAGATGAGTGGAGTGTATATTCGCTCGGAGATTGGTGGGCAGCATGTTGGCTTATCGGTTGGTGAGCAGTGGGTTGATTCGGAGGTTGATGAGCAGTAGGTTCGGCTGGAGGTGGACGAGTAGCGGGCGGGCTCGGAGACTTGTCGTGGTCGCTGGGGGTGGGCGAAGGGAGGAAGTTTCTTGAGTTGGACGTGTCGGGCACGGCTTCTTCCTGAACGAGACAGGCTTCCTGGAGGGGAGATGGTTGCAAGGCTTCATGGAGAGGAGAGGAGACTTCGGGTTCCTGAGTGGGAGAGGATACAGTCGGTAGGGTCGCAGGAGATTGGTAGTTTAGGGCAGCCGGGTCGCTGGCGATTGGGGTGGGAGCTTGTCGCTGAAGGTGTTTTCCAGAGGCGCGAAGGGGTGGTTGTGAGAGGATTGGGTTCTGGTGCATCCAGGAGTACTGGGCAGGGCGGCCTAGGATGTTTCGAGCAGATTGGTTCGAGGCGTTGGGCGACAAGGCCATGGTGTCGGGCATGTCACGAGGGCATGCGAGTGTTTCCCATTTGCGCGTGGACGACGAGCGCAGTGCGACGGCGACAGGGTATACTACTGTAGGCAGTGAAGGTGCCGGATAAAGGCAGGGCGACAGATGCAAAGATGCGCAAAGCAACGCGAGCGTTTGCAGAATGCAGAATGCTGCTCTCGTACCACCCGCGAGGCCTCAGCCGTCGACCGCCTTCTCCATACACACGCGCTGTCACAAGCTTCTTCTGCTGTTGTTGCTGCTGCTCGGCACTCGCCGTCCGCGCTCCGTTCCCAAGTACTGAGTACCTTGTACCTTCTCGCATCCCCACTGTCACGGCCAGACAGACACAATTCTTGTCGACTTCCAGGCGACTGTCTTTGTTACAGCTCGACTCTCGTCCAGCCCCTTGACGGGCCACCTCTCGGCTCCACGTCCGACAGCCGCCTTGCTGCAACACCCGCCCGCCAAAACACGCTATACCACTGCCCTGAGACTTCGATGCTCGCGCCCCAGCCATAGTCTGGCTACCTCGAAGACGACACGCCGCAATGGCCTCCCGTCAACCCTCGGACCCGAGAGAAGTTCCGCCAGGCTCCATCCTGCTCGTCGTCCATGACTTTGTCGCCCGCAGCCCCGACGAGCTGAGCCTGGCCAAGGGCGACCGTATCGAACTCATCGAGCGAGACGACGACTTTGGCGATGGCTGGTTCCTCGGCCGCCACATGACCACTACTGCCACCGGTCTGTTTCCTGAAGGTGAGATAGATTCCAACTCTCCATCCCATCTGAAACCCTGACGCTCACGCCAACTCGCCTGTCACAGTCTACACTACTCCTGCCCCGCGAGGCCCTCTATTATCTGCTCAGCAACCTCCGGCCCGTCGCAACGATGCTTCCCAATCCACCAGGCCTCAGACTGCTACTTCGACCGCCTCTTCGCAATCCTCCAATTCTCTCCCCGCCCAACGCCAATCCCAGCACAACTCGGTCATGCACGAAACTCTAAGCGTCATCGACGAACACATTACCGATATGCGCACCCCGCGCGAAGCCCCTCTGACCAATACACACAGCCATGATACCGACAGTGTTTACAGCTCACACGCCCCCAACCGCCTGTCTTATATCAATGGCCGCGAGACCGACGACGAGGAAAACCAGCTGCACACCGAAGCCGAAGTCATGTTGTGGTCACCCGTCCGTGTCGCAGAATACCTCGAAGACCACGGCGTCGAAAGATCGCATTGTGACACTTTTCGCGAGCAAGAGATATCTGGAGAGGTGCTTTTGTCCATGGAGCAGTCGGCCATCTTTATCAAAGAGTTCGAACTGGGTTCTGTGGGCAGGCGTCTCAAAACATGGCAGAAGGTCAAGGCTCTTCAGGACGAAGTACGCCAAAGCTCAACCAACGTTCCTAGGAGCGTGTCTGAATACTCGGCCGCTGGTGATGATATGCAGATGGATGCTGGAAGAAGACGGAGCCAGAGTGTGACAGCCTCGCCGTACAGACCCGTTAGCACCATAGCAACTCCGTCCATGACCTTCACTCGGCCAGACAACACCAATCGTCCCTCGGCCGCTTCCATCCGCAGCCTTAATCATTCCCGCAGGCACTCGTCCATGGGTTCAATCGATAGCATCAACCGCTATTCGCACCAAAGACAATCTTCGATCGGCGCAAACTCCGGAGCGCCCACCGCTACTCGACGTCTCTCTATTGCCCACGAACCATCGGCCGACCTCGGTGCTGCCATCTCACAGGCCGATGGAGGCGTTGGTGACTACGGCTTTGGATCAATCTCTTCGCCTGTCGACCTGGATCGCGGTTACTTCTCTGGAAACGAGGTTGACGCTCGCAACAAGCGCAATGTTCTGCAGAAGAAGTCGACATCGGCGCATACCAGGAACATAAGTGCCGCGACTGATTCTGCTCGCCACAGCGCCTCATATAGGAACTTCCCCCGGATGTCTAGTGTCGAGTCAATGCGTGATCCTGCTTCGCCAATCATGTCTCCTGCATCCAGCCAGTTCTCCTTCAACAAGCCTACCAATAGCCGGGCTGTCAGCAGTCCACACTCCGGAGCTAAACCCCTAACATCCATCCAACAGCCTGTTTCACCCATCGTCACTCGACTAGATCAAACTTTGGCCGACAGCGACAACTCGTCACTCAACCCCTCGCCCTCGCCTGCCTCAAACACTCGATCTTTCTTTTCCAAGCCTCGTATTGGTGGCGGCCTCCGGATAGCCTCCGATGCCGTTACTCAGAGTGAGAAGAAGCAGAGTGCTTTGAAACACGAGCCTCTGGCTTCTCCGGCTCGTACTGGCTCTACCACCCCTTCGACCGAAACTCGCTCATTCGATCTGCAGAAGTCAGATAACCAATCTCGAGTGTCTACTGGTTCTTCGAGCGCTCTCGCTCCACCTGCGCCTTCTACGCGCTCCAGGCCAAAAGTGAAGAGCAAGAAGTCCACCTCGGCATACACTCGTGGTCTTGAGAAGAAGGGCCCTGCTGAACAAATAGCCGACTGCGATTACAGTGGTTGGATGAAGAAGAAGTCGTCAAGTTTGGTAGGCTCATGGAAGCCTCGTCTGTTTGTGCTTCGTGGTCGGAGGTTGTCGTACTACTACTCCGAGAACGATACCGAAGAGAAGGGCTTGATCGACATTTCATCCCACCGCGTCCTGCCTGCTGAGAACGAGAAGATGACAGGGCTGCACGCTGCACTCACAGGCGCCGGGTCATCCCCCATGGTGCCACAAGGCACTGTAGCGCCGTCTGCAGACGGTCAAGGTCTTTTCATATTCAAACTGGTACCACCACGCCAAGGACTGAGTAAAGCTGTCAACTTTACAAAACCGACGGTACACTATTTTGCCGTAAACAGTAGGCAAGAGGGTCGATTGTGGATGGCTGCACTTATGAAAGCTACGATTGATTATGACGCTTCGAATGGTAAAGTCACGACAAGCTATAGTCAGAACACAATATCCTTGTCTAAAGCACGCGCACGTAACGAGCGCCCACCTGCGTTGCAAGACACGATCGTCACACCAAAGGTCGTGCACGAAATGGAAGATTCATCCAGGCCCAAATCGAGCGGTCTGGGTATCGGTGGTCTCGACGAAGCTCAACCAGGAGCCGAACAAAACGGCAGCTTGAACGAGTCAACGACTTGACTTGGACTATATCTGACATCTTCTTTACAACACCTTTGAGAGCGTCTGATTGACTATGATACGACTTATGAAAGGAGAAGGGAACTCCTACAGTCACGAATCTGTGGTATTTCTGTATTCCTTGTAATTATAATGCGCCGTCTCTGTTCTCTTCTTTCACGTCTATTTCCTCTTCCCTTTACACCCATGTCCAGTTTTTCGAGCGAGGTGCTGGTGGTAAAAGCATCGTCACTTCTCCATTTATCTATCATCTATGTATCCATCTAAAGTGGATCTGAATCTTACCTTCGCAAGCATGACAAATCCTGCCAGCTGTAGTTTTCAACAAGACTCCAGTCTGTTCTTACCACTGACAATGTTTGAGTCCTGCTCGTCATGGCAACATTTATATCGGGTCAAACACGATCATAGTCTTGAGGATATCCTTTGTACGAGCGACCTAGACACCATCTACTGACGAATATCGTGAAATCACCAGCTTGTCTTAACGAGCTATAGCATTGTTGCTCACCATATCGTACCCTTCTACACTCATCAGTTGACCATTTCCACCGTGATGAATGGAGAGAGAGAGATTTATGCATGGAGTCATGAATAATTCCTTATGCAAGATGTTAGAAGCACAAGCCCTCGGGCTTCTCGGGGCAATGACACCCCGGTGCCTCCACGACATCTCCACAATGATTGAAGAGCGATGCGCCAGAACCTGGATGTGAAATGTTTATTAGCAAGAACCCTCCTTCCTCTCTCGTGTGCCTTCTTGATTGTAAAAATCTTTGCTGAACATATCACACTCCAACCATATACTGCCAGACATATCAATTCACGAAAATGACAACATTACTTGCTGGAAAGGTCGCTGCTATTACGGGTGCAGTGACAGGCATCGGAAGAGCCATCGCTCTCGAATACTTGCGTCAAGGAGCAGCCGTGGCTGTAAACCATTACCCAGATTCGAAATCAGAAGACCAATTCAAGAGCATGCAATCAGAGGCTGGCGCCGGTGCAAAGCTCATTGCCGTACCTGGTGACATTGCGAAGCCCGAGACAGGCACCGATTTTGTTTCCAAGACGGTAGCAGAGTTTGGCAGGCTAGATGTTTTTGTGAGCAATGCTGGTGTTTGCCAGTTCGCCGAGTTTCTAAGGTATGGATTCCGCATAATTCTTGGAAGGAGGAATTCATCTGGCTAAACTAATCACTCACAGTCTGAGCCCTGAACTTCTCAAGTCGACTGTATCTATCAACCTTGAAGGTGCCTTTTTCGCCGTTCAAGCGGCAGCTCGTCAGATGAAAGAGCAATCGCCTCAAGGCGGTAGTATCATTGGTGTTTCCTCCATCAGTGCTCTCGTGGGTGGTGCTGGTCAGACACACTATACACCTACCAAGGCAGGCATTCTATCTTTAATGCAGAGCTGTGCATGTGCTCTGGGCCCCTACAACATCCGGTGCAATGCTCTGTTACCAGGTACAATTCGTACTCAGCTTAACGATGAGGATCTGGCAGACCCAAAGAAGAAGGAATATATGGAAGGACGCATCCCGCTTCGCAGATTGGGCCAACCTCATGTATGTACCTTGAGGCTGATGAGAGACATGGTTTGCTAATAGCGTTTTTAGGATCTTGCTGGACCCGCGGTATTCCTCGCTTCGAGCCTCTCATCATATGTAGTAAGTTTTCGTCACTCAGGGGCTCATCCTACTCTCAAGTACTGACCATCGGTTCTAGACTGGCGCACAGATACTGGTCGACGGTGGAGCTTTCGTCAATTTCCAATAGATCTCAGGATCAAATGACATGAAGAGTTTGACCTCGTGAAGTCTCATGTACCTTTCACAAAACAATCTTCAAGTGACACTGTAAATGCACGACAGGAATGAGAAGATGAGAAAAACTTGGCTTGAATGAACGCTGCCACGCTGGTAATATGCAAAGGGTATCTATGAAACTGCACTTATTCTTCAAATCCACCAAAGCTCTCGCCCGAGTCTGATGCATCTCCAGATTCTTGCGGGTTTTTACTCGCTGCAACAGCACCCTTTCTGTTATTCTCAAGCTTTCGAATGTAGCCACTCTTGGTACTAATACGCGCCTTTGGCTTTCCAGTCTTGGTGTCTTTGCCAGAAGCAGATCTTCTAGTCTCAATACCGCGTTTCTTGAGTTGTTGCTTGTCACGTTTGCTGGGCGTGGGTAGAGCATCTAGTAACCATTGTTGAATGTTTGTGGTGCCGCCTGCTGCTCCCCTCTGCTTTTGACTTGCAACGATGATGTTGGCAACTGTCTTAATGGATGCGACATCATCGTCTGTGTAGTAGGTCAGAGCTACACCACCTTCTCTGCCAGCACGGCCTGTACGGCCAACACGATGGACGTACGCTGCGGCAGAGGTCGGTGCATCGTAATTGATCACAGCATTGATGCCGCGGAAATCAACACCGCGTGACAGGAGATCGGTAGTAATCAAGATCCAGACCTCGCCCTTGCGGAAACGTGTCATGACGTGATCACGCGCGGTGTCGGAGAGATCCGAGTGCAAAACAGAGATACGTGAGATGCCACCTGCTTCGGCGGGGATGTCGTAGAGAAGCTCGGAGTGCAAGGCGACTGCTCGCTCGATGGTTTGAGTAAAGATGAGGAAGGGGGCGCGGACGACGGGCTGCTTGTCGACGCCGGTGGAGGTAGGGTGCAACAGCTGGCGGAGAGCCAAGAGCTTACCTTGCTCGGTGGCAGCGTAAATCAGACGGTGATCGACATTGGGTACAGCCGAGTCTTTGAGGCCAACGACAAGACGTACGAAGGGAGCGATCTGGACAGTAGTGGAGCTGGCCTCGGAAAGCCTCTCAGCACGACTTTTGATGGTGGCCTTGACAAGTTCCTCAATGTTGGAGCCCATGGTGGCAGACCAGAAACCAAGACGGAGACTGGGATTTGACAAGGCATTCCACACACTCAAGGTTTGATCGCGGAACAAGGGGTCCAGAAGAACATCAGCCTCGTCAAGGACCAAGAATCTGATTTGAGACAAGGCCTGCGAGCTGGTGGTTGCGTCTCCGATGGCATTCTTCAAAGCGGCCGGGGTGGAGACGAGGATATCAGCCTTGACGGGAGGCACATCATTCCCTGAGGCGTCTGCATCGGTCGAGGGATCCGAAGCGAGGTGCATACCCTTGCGCACGTTTGTGATACGTATAGCAGTGTTCAGGGCCAGCTTTCGGCCCTCGTTAGCGATTTGACTAGCGAGTTCCTTGGTCGGGGCGAGTATGATGGCCTGAGGGCCGGATGGTGTTTGAGTGCGACGTGCAAGAGTCAGAGCATGGATGAGAGGAATCATAAAGGCCAGAGTTTTTCCGCTGCCCGTCGGGGCAATGCTCAACAGATCGATGTGGTGTTTTTGTTCGTCGTCTTGTCCCTGTACATCCAAGTATGGGCGTGGGTCGAGTAGGAGTGGCAAAGCGGCGAGTTGGACTTCGGTGGTGGTGCTGTAGCCATTGTCCTTGATGTTCCGTAGAAGGGCCTTTGAGATGCGGTATCTGGGTGCCAGACTGCCAAAGTCACTGACGGGAGCAGGGTATAGCGGTGTTGCGTGGTCGGGCGAGCTCTGAGCTGCCTTCTTTTCCTTGTCGCCCTTTTCCTTCTTCTTCTTTTTCTTTGCAGGAGCCTCCGTCTCGTTGCGGAACAGCGTGACCTTGACCTTGTGGCGTCCCAGCAGTTGCTTGCACTCTTCGGTGCTCATTGCGACAGGCGCTGCTTGATCTTGCTTCAGCCTCGACTGCTCCTCTGAAGAATCCTGCTCTTTCTGCTCGACATCGCCTTCCTTGGCCGAGGCACCGCCACCGAAAAAATCCAGGCTCGCTGTCACTGTCTCGCTCCCTCTCTTGCGTTTGCGCTGGGCTCCTTGGGCTTGGTTGTCATGGTCGAACAGTTGCGGGTTGGATGCAGGTCCCGAGGACGGTGTGTGAATCTGCGAGCCAGTCGACGTGCCCTTCTTCGCGAATTTGGTCGACCTTGTCAACAAGCGTAGGGCATCCATTTTGTGATTCTTTATGTCGTCGTGTTGAAAGAATAGAGAAAAATGTTCGAGTCTGGAAATTTTGTCTCCGCAAATTCCGGCAGCGCCCATGACCCTGTCCTAGGTTAAATGCTTCCACACCCATCATTGTATAGCCTTGACTTGTAACAACTTGACCGTCTAATCATGAGTCCTGTGCTTGATGCGTGGTTTACACACTCGTTCGATATCACCGTGTGTGCAGTAGCTCGCTGTATATTTTGGGCAGACATCCGCTGATACCGCTTGAATATTTAATCAACGTGTGGTGGATATTCAAAAGGGTACTTTTGTCACTATCGACTTTCGTCAATCACAAAATATATGTATGTCATACACAATCTTCACAAAGCTGAGGGGAGCCAAAGTTAGAGAAAAAACAAAAGAGCTTTGTTAAGCAGACCGTTCAAGAGTCCGGTAAAGAAAGAAAAAATGGCGATCTAGGCTGTTGTACACGGCTAAGACACAGGCTCGTGTGTCGCTCCCATATATGTGCATCTGCTATGCTTTTGCAGCGTCCGCCCCTCGGCGCCTCGGCCTAGGCGACTCTCTCATCCGCCATGGCCCTCCCTCCAACTTCCTTCACGTCGGTATCGTATATCGCTTTTGGTCCACAGCTTAGTGGTGCTCGTCGTGGGAGCTTGATCGGTAGCCAATGAGCTTCATGCGGCCAATCATCTCACCAACGGTGAAGAAACCAAGAATCTCAGCTGTCACAACTCCGGCGGTGATGAGTTGGGAGGTGCCAATGTTGCGCATGGCCTGGAAGGGGTTTGACGGGCTGTTGGCGCTGGGGTTCTTGACGGCGTTCATGACGTTCTGGCCGTAGGTCTGGAAGGTCTGGACGTTACTGCAACACAAGTAAGCCGACGTGGTCGTGAGTGTGTTAGGTCAGTATGACATACGGAGGGCTCATCTTCTGGCCACGGGCAACGAGCTTGGCAAGCTCAAGGCCGACCTTGCCGTAGTAGACAGTAGGGGGGATCATGGCTGTAGAGGAACAGACGAGTCAGTAAGAGGCCAATGGTCGAATGTCGGCAGACAAGCAGGGCTGTCACGTACACTGGACCATGCTGATGACCTGACCGGTGCGACCGCCAACGCTGTTGATGGCGCTGGTGGCAGCTCCGGCAGCCTTTGACATGCCAGACTCGGCCGATGACTGGACTTTTGAGAGGCCCTGGGAGGCCTGGGTTGTGGCCTTGGAGGCAGCATTGGAGGCAGCGTTGGCTGCTTCGGATGTGGTCGAGGCGTGGCGCACGGCGATGCGGCCAATCTGGGGGGTGCGCAGAAGCATACGGGAGGCCGAGAAAGACATGATGAAGACGGGGCGCAACGACAAAGGGGCGACGAGTAGGAGTGGGACGTGAGGGTGCGTTGGGTTTGCTCGCTCGAACTGCTCAAGACGCGCTCGAACCAGAGGTTGCAAATCTACAGTATCCGCGTCTTGGCACCCTTCTTTCCGTTCCTCTCCGCTGCCGCCCGCGCGACCGACCTGTCTGCTCTTCCTCAGTCTTCACCTCCTTCCATCTTGTCTTCGCTGCGAACGAGGAAGTTGTTTGCTTCTGTCTGATACCCTCCTCGATCAATTTCTATCTGAGCTTTGTTCGCTTCTGTCCTCTCCGCCGCCACATAGACGCTCCTCGTCTATTCGTGTTGCCCGTACGATTGCCCTCGAGTTCGTATTTAGTCCCATGTCGTCGGCATTTCTGGATCTCGAGAAAAGAACCAATTTTTTGTGACCAGTCAGTTTGCTCCTGATTGGAGGCGCACACCTACAATCGCTCTCATCCGTCTGACTACTGGAACTCAACATTTTCAGTCCCGGCTGTGAGGATCACGACGGCAAAACGAGAAAACCAATATCCAGCCGCAAATGGCTTCTGCAAGTATCTTGTATAACATATACTTTTTCGTCATATCTATACACTACACACTACACAGGTGCCTGTGAGTCCCAATACCTCCTCAACACGAGACTCGTGTGTCCGTCTTGCCCCTCATCAATACGAAACATATATCTTTATCAAGCTTGTCTATCTGAGGTTGTCACGAGCTGCGTGTGGCTGCCATCAACTTCAGTCGTTAAACGGCTCGGCTGTAGGTCGCATGTGATTCGTCTCAAATGGAGCCGGCGGATCCTTGGCTTCACGTGTTGCGACATGTACATCACTTTACGAGTAAGCGAATAGTTCATGTAGAGCGAGCGACTGGTCGAAATATGCCGATCTCGTATGTCGTCAACCCTCCCTTCTCAGACGGTCTTCCATAGCGACTGCTCTCCCCGAATATGGTTACACATCTTCTCGGGACGGATAGCATGCATCCCCCCAGCGATCATCAACAGTCACTTGGAAGCCACATTCCAACCCCAGATATCGGTATACAGGCTCGCACGTCTGGATATGAAACGGTCTGGTCATCAGCTGTGTTGCCCACGAGCACACACTACGGTAGTGTTAGTCTCGTGATAGATCTAGCTTCGAGTCCGCTCGAGCGGCCGACCGCCTGCCCCACCAAAGCATGTAAATCGGCTCTAAAATGGACCCTCAACCAAGACGACTGAGGATCAAGTTCAACCCGAGGTCGAAAGAGCAAGCGTGATACATGGGAACGACGATAACAGGAACGTCGAACATCGTGGTCAGCGTATGCCTCTGCGATATTGGCTGACTCTTTGTCCATGCCTTGATATTCACCGAAGTCCGATGATTTTTGCAGATAGATTTACATGTCTGTAGTTACATGCGATGGATAAAAGTCCTCGTACGCTTTTGGTCTCAATCTCCGCCAGTCGGCATGCAGTCTGGTCTGACGGCTGAACCTGCATACAGCGTACATGCGTATGTACCCTTGGTCTGAGCGTCCAAGTGATTGCCTATCGATCCACACCAAGAACATACATCACGGTCGACGACTCACAGCACTAGGATCAAATGTGCAGTGAGATAACTTGTTCTTATTATGACGAAACCACATACCACCTAGGCTGTTGTTTCTTCTGCCTCCGGTGTCCGAATCCTTCAAACCACAGTCTCAGCAGTGTGTATCGTCACGACAGAGACGTCGAGGTGTTGGCTTGTGGTCTTCATACTAACAATGCTTGGACCATGTGCGCTAAAAGTGGCTGGCGTTATTTAGGGCCGCTCGCGAGAACAGCGATTGCCGTAACCTTCAAGCGGACAGTTATCGCCGATTGTATGCTCGTGCTGAAGGTACTGCTCCTGGGCCAACTCTTCTTTACACTGCCGACCCAAGCATCGAAATACCAAACGATGCGAGCTGCAAGTAATTGCAGGAGGTTCCGCAAAGTACATTGGCCTGCAGTCCATGGCCGTCCGCTCGCCTGCGGATGCCCTATGCGCGACTGCGGTTATGGATGAGAGGATTGTGGTGGCTCGCTCGCTCGTCTGCCCTGTGCCAAACAAGTGCTCCAGCTGTGTACCCTACTATTTAATCAAGCGCCGATCAAGGCCCTTGCGCATGCGGCTTGCGCCAGACCGAACACCCCTCATTCGCCATTGAGCAATTAAGTTAGCCTATCGAGCGCACGAGCGTGCCCATGTCCACAGTCTACCGGTATGCTCCCCCACCTTCAAAGCGGGCTGGCCGGTTGCTGGTCTGAAGAAACCAAGGTCGACTATGGTTGTATTGGCGGGTGATAGCTCAATGCAGGCGCCCCAGCAAGACGACCGGCGACCCTCCGACGCCTCTCATTACCTTCTGATCTCATCATGCCATGCCACTGTTACCCACTACGCGAATTCATGCTAGACCAAAATATCGACAAGGCCACAAGACTGCACCGCTTCACAGCCGAGCCCAGCATGTTCATATACCTCGCTCCCCCGGCGGCCCTGCAAGCCTCCTTCCCATATCCTTGAACGGACAGAGGTGCTGCTTCCACTCTCGTTTTTCGTCATGCTGCTGTCGTGCTGGGCGTGGGCTGCGTTTTTGCTTTTGTAAGTTTTTCTTACCCTTCATGCTTACATACCTCTTACATACCTGCCATGTGCTTACCACCATCCACAGCATCTTCCGTTATCTTCGACTTGTTGTCAACTTACTTTCCAATTGGACATACAAACCGGTACCCGTACCCGAAAAACCCAATTACACCAGCAAAGATGTCACTGTCATTATTCCGACCATTGAAGGAGAAGGAGAAAACCTCTGCCGAACAATACAGACCTGTTTGGCAACACAGCCCTTCGAAATCATGATTGTCACCATCGATGCCAGCATAAAGAGGGCTGAGAGGACTGTTGCTGCCTTCAACACTAGCAAGATTCGCATATTGAGTGTTGCAAAGGCCAACAAGCGCAGCCAGATGTGCGCTGCCATTCCTGAGGTTATGACCAAAATCACCATCTTCGCAGACGATGATGTAATCTGGCCACAAACTATTCTTCCATGGATACTAGCTCCCTTCGAGGACGACGAGATGGGTGGCGTGGGAACGTCTCAGCGTCTGATGCGTCCCGAGAAGACAACAATCTGGAGCTTTCTTGGATCTCTTTACCTCGAAAGACGCAATTTCGATTGCTCTGCATGTCTCAACATCGACGGTGGATTACCTTGTCTTTCGGGTAGGACAGTTGCGTATCGGACCTGTATTCTGCAAGACGATGCTTTTACTTATGGCTTTACGAACGAGACATGGAGGAATTTCCAACTCAACGCCGACGACGACAACTTCATTACTCGCTGGATGTATGCATATGGCTGGAAGATTGCCATGCAATACCATAAGGCTTGTGAGGTACAAACAACCCTCGAAGATAGTCCGAAATATTTGAAACAATGCCTTCGCTGGGTACGCAGTAACTGGAGGAGCAACTTGACAAGCATGTTCGTTGAAAGACATTACTGGAGGTATGTAACCAGGACACAATCGTCTCATCAGCATAGGAAATAAGCTAACCATTTCTAGATCAACACCCTGGACAACTTACGCTGTTTTCCAAACAACTTTGACCGCGTGGGCTTTCACCGACTTCGTGATATTCTTCCTCTTCTACAAAGCTACAGAGGACTTGCCCGCGGATGTTCGACAGAAGATTCTGACTACAATTGGTATCTGGATCTTTGTGTTTGCAAAGTCAATCAAGCTCTATGGCCATTGGATCCGCTATCCCGCTGATCTTTTGATGTTGCCATACTCGATCCTGTTCGGTCATTTGCATGGGTTCATCAAGCTCGTGGGACTGCTGACGCTCTCTGCTGTACGTTGATTTATGCTTCAATTCACACTGGATCGTCACTGACCGTTTTACAGACATCCTGGGGAAGTCGCGATGGCGCAGACGAGGATAACCACTACCGAATGATCAAGCTTCCACCTTACGATACCGACGACCTTGAAGCCTCTCCGCCGCCGGCTTCAAGTTCTTCCATCTCGATATCAACGACACAATATCCCCCTCCTTACAAGAAACACGAGCCCGATGAGACTTGCCCACTGCAGGGCCGCTACAGCCACGACTTATGACGATCCGATGTCCAAGAAGAACATTAAGTATAATACTAGACGAAAAGGAGGAAACCCGATGTTAAAAGGAAAAGGAAAAGGAAAAAGATTTCTGCACGTTAAAAAGTCAGGAGTTCAAAAAATCATTGGCACTAAACTTTGAAAGTGGTTCTGGTATAGCTGCGAGAATTGAAAGATCAACAAGCTCTTTTCTGCAACGACTTTTCAGTGCCCGTCTTTGACAATGATATGTCTTTTCTGTTGTGTTTCCTTTAATCTACGCAATATCAGAGTCTCGAGAACTACAACAAATGCGTATAGCCATCAGCCACACAGAAAATCGTTGTATCCGTTTTTGGCAAGAGGTAAACGGACAGGCCGAAACTCGCCAGTTGATGCTGTGTTTGGCAGCTGCCGTTCCTGCATCAATCCGCGCAGCCGACTCGCGCCGACATGAGACTCTTTGTGGTCAACATGCCTGTGTCGATCAATTCGTGATAGGTGTACCGTGTCCGCAGCCAGACGGACCGTCTATGTTACCCGAGCGAGCTCGCTTCGACTTTGCTGAATGGTGGGCCTCTTGTGCGGCTCCTTGGTGGACTCGTGTGGCTGGGTGAGTTCGCTTTGACCATGTCGTGAACAACAGTTGCATTCGGAATACGAGTACATAGCATATCAAGATATGTCATGCTACTTATCAGTTCAGGTCTCTCTATGGAGGCAGTTGCGAGACGCGCAACTCTTCGGCGTTTACACGCATGCATATTGCAGAAGCGCCATCCTTCCAGACGCGGAAAGGATTAAACTTGTCAGTCTTCCGGTCGTATCTCAAGCATATCTGCTCTGAGTTGTGCAGCGCATCACTTGACTCCGAGAACGATGATCCTGGTTCCGTTGAGCTGAACATTTCCAGCACGATTGTTGGCAGACCTGCTGACCTTTTCATTCTCCAGATTTTCATGTTGGTCGAGCATTCGAGTCCGAGCTCAAATGCACGGTAAACCCTGACATGCGGATGCGTGCGCACAGAGGCGCGTGCACGAAGCCGCATAACGACCATGCGCCACGTTGAACCTTGAGCTTGTTCGTATCCATCTCCAGTCGAACCTCAATGCTTGGCTGTAAAGGATGTAGAGTAGGGTTGTTCAAGAAGATTGTGATGATTATACTGCTTTAACGAAATACGCCATAGCCGGTGTGGCACGAAACGACTATAAAACTACCATGCTGAGATCTGCTGAATCCGGACACCAGTCTCAATCTGGCAAATGACAGCTCAATCCCGCCTGAGAAACTCTTCGCTCGCGCAATCAAAAAGCACGTCACGCACGTGCTTGACCAAGGCATCTTCTGACTGAGTTTTCTGGCGGGTCTGGGAAAGAGCCAATTCAAGCGCAGTACTCCACAATTGAGTAGGATATCATGACACGGACGAACACACGCGTTCATGCCATCTCAACGCGCACCTAAACCTCGATATATTAATGCATATGGGGCAGAAGCTTGTGCTAAGTGTCAGACCGAACCTTAATTGAAAGCCCTTGCTAGACAATGTCACTCGGTACTATACGTACTAGCCTTGACGTTCGGAAGCAAGTGCCATCATCTTTAGATAGCAATATACGCAGTATTCCCATAGGCATCATCGCGAGCCACAAAAGAGCAACTTGACATAAGCGCAAGACCGGAACTGAGACATATGATGAAGAATTGGGCTGCATTATGTTATGGACTGAGCCGCTAGATAATGCCATGGGCTTACTTTTTCTTCTTGTCTGCGCCAGATGCAGTGCTACCCAGAATTGAGTCGAAAGTCAAGTTTGGATTGTACGCACTGACGGGTCTTGCTGCTCGAGTTTTGTCTAAAGACAAGTCCATACCGAGTCCCACTGGTTTTCGACTTTGAATTCTGCCTGCAGGACTGCTACTCCTACTCGACGGCAACTGTACTCCAACGGCAGCTGGCGGGTCGAATGGCTGGAGATCAAGATGGCATTGCGATTGAAGTGCGGAAGCTCGTGCTGCGTCTCCGGCACTCCATTTCTTTGCTGCCCGCCAGCAGTGACTTCGGAAGTACATACCCTCAGCACCATGGTGGAAAAGGCCAGCAGGTAGGCAAGCGATACCTCCTGCTCTGACTATCCCAGTACGACTGGCATCACGCAGAGCATCCTCCCTCGCCCAAGGCACACCAAATCTCGGAGACTCGCAGAGAAAATAATCTACGCCTTTGGTATGCTGAAGCTGAGGTCCGTCAACAGTGACTAATGGTAAAGTTTGCAGTACGGCATAGACGAACAGCCATTGGCCCATGCGGATTTCCGCCAACTCTTTGAAAGTGCAATGTTTCGCTGTCTTGCGCTCGACTTCTCTGAACGAGTTCAAGAACAGCGAAGGTGGGACATCGGTGTTGTGTGAAGCAGTCATGATCTCCGCAATGTCATCGTCTTTCAACTTTTTCGACATGGCCTTCAGTTCTTTCTTCGCGTCACCCCATCCATTGGACCGGGTTTGTCTTAGTGATGGAAAGAGTGGAAGATCATAAGGAATCGGCGGCTTTACTGGCGGCGAAGAGCGATCATACTCACTCAGCACCGCACGAAGCGCTCGCACTCGTGGGGCATCAGTATCGCTGTCGTCACCCGAGAGACCATCCGCGGTACGGTTCGTCAAATTCGAGCGATCTACCAAGAGATCGTATACAGCGCAAAGATCGTGGTACAGTTCTTGACAAACTATTCTGTTAAGACCACTCGTTGCCAAGTCGTTTTTCTTCGAAGCTTTGGGCGGCCACGAACCGAACCGATTCTTGTAAAACGATATGACAAACTTTCGAGTCGCGAGGAACGAATCCCGCAGGACATCGAAGTCAACATCCTTGCGCTCATCGACTGTCTTACTGTTTAAGAACCCAGAGAAGAGTTGTGGGAATTCAAAGTCTCCCAATGTGTGTTGAACGCTCGCCGTACGTTTCTCCAAGTCCATCGCTGCACGGCTAAGCCTGTTGGTCGAGATAGGGCTGATGAGTCTGAATTTTGGACATCCAGGTCTCAAGAGCTCGTTGTATTTGCCGACAGCATGTGTGAAGGCTTCATTGTACAACTTGATATTCTTCATTTGCTCTCCGAGAACAATGCCCTCGATGGTCTTCTCACGGCTTGATCTCACGTCTGCCAGACCGAGCTCGTCCACATACTTATCGAAACTGGCTGTCGCAACATCGCCAAACGTGGAACCATCGGCATTGGAGAATCCGAATTGTTTCAGAGTTTCCGAGATCTTGATAAAGATAGAGAATACAGTAGGTGTCTCAGGCGTGGCCACCAAGCACTCTCCAGCAAGAAAGGCGAAGAGGTTGCGCGTTGCAATAAGTGTCTCCTCGTCATCAGATGTTCCGTGGGAACCAGTGGGCACAGACAGGGCCATATCCGATTTCAGTGTGATTGGTAGGAAGAGCTGGCACCCTGAGCCAGTCCTGGGAGTTGTGGGAGGTGTATGAGGGCCACCAGTGTTCGTTTTGATTTCTGACAACAAAAGACTGTCAGCACATGCTTTTACTGTAAGAGTATTTTACATCTCCGATTATCTCTGCTTTTTTTTCAATACAAAACACTTACCATTTTCAGAGGGCAGAATCAACTCAGACAACAACTTGGACGAGGCCAACAACGCCGAACTGAGTCTGAATGAAGCACCCTTGCCAGAAAGCCTTGGGAATATATGTATCTCGCAATCTGCGGTATCATCCCACAGTTCTGGCAACTGCTCTCCACCAGTCAGACGATCGAGGTCATAGGGTCGTCGTTCTGAGTGACCTATGACCCAAGCCGCAGGCCCTCGTTCTATGCTCTCGGTGCTCTTGCTTCGTCCAAACCATGATCTGCGACGGTTCTTCTTCTGTTCTCTCTCGGTGACAGGTGCGTTCAAGGCACTGGCTGTCGATGCTCTGTCAGAAGGTGATGGTGGAGGACTTCCATTGCGAAGACGAGACGATGGTCTCGATTGGGTATTGGGTGATCGAGGACTTTGAGGTTCCGGAGTGGCCAGGAATCCGGCCTTCTCGGTAGCGGGAGATGCTAATGGTGAACTCTGGGCACTGCGAGTGGACTGTCCAGAAACGCTCCGAGACTGGAAGAAGATCGATGCTGTCTTCTGTAGGCGGACACCCATAGTGATTGCCAAGAACTTTGGGATGAATATATATACTTCGTCGGTGAAATATTTCAACAGCCTCAAATTATCGTATGAAGGGGAACAACGAAGCTTTAAAGAGTGTGACAGAGGACGAGAAGGACATCATATCACATAGCTGTCGGATTCTAAGGCCTTTCCATTGCTTTGTATCTCCAAACTCGTGCATGCATGACGCAAGCCGATGAGCCGAGAGAGAGGCGAAGTCTGCATAACGACCAACGAGCACAGAGGAGGCCATGTCCTTGGAACAGTCCGTGACACCGTTCGGCGTCAGAATTAGCAAAGTTTCGGACGCCAGACTGACACGTCCTCGTCTTCGCAAATCATCGCCCTGGCTGCTGGACGCCCTGTTGTTCATGCCCTCATGGAAAGCGGTCAGGCGGCTGTCTGTTTGCGCATGCTCTTCCGACCGGATCATCTGTAGCACCTCACATGCCTGCTGATTTTGCACTTGCGTTTTCCCCTGCTCTCTCCGGGCGAGGATGCCGGCGAAGTTGCCGGAATCAATCTTCTGACCTCCGGCAGCTGTATGTTTCTTCGCGCCAAGACCGCTGTCGCAGCGTCGGCCGCGCGTATACGACGAGTACGGAGTACCATGAAGTTCGTTCAATGCATCTAAAATTTACAGATAACCAGTTAGAAATAGCTGTACTACCCTCTGTAGGGTATGTGTCTTCGTTCTGGAATCGATTGTTCCGTTCTACCGTCCTTTGGGCTCATGCAAACGCCTCCTGATGACTACATTCCTCGGAACATATTTTTGGCTTATACTCACCCATGCACATGTGTTGTCACTAGACAATATTCATTGGTTCTCCTGTCTTGAGCGACCATCTGTTCTAGTGTTGAGAAAGCTTTCGACCCCGTCCACTCTTATGCGAAGCTCTCTCTCAACGAGCACATCGTATAACCTCTTCAGGTCTTGAGTGCTCCAGCGCAGTTCATCGTCCCTATCAAATGTCTCCAGACCTAGTAAGACCCAGTTCTTGGACCAAGGAAGGTGGTGCAAACCAGAGAGAAAGACATGCTTCAACTTGTCGAAAAGGTTTCGCTCGGTGACACTTCTTTTGCCCACTGCGAACCTCTTCGTGGCTTCTGCTTGGGCCGCTTGCTTCTCGAACCGGAACCACATCACCCAGAGCAGCTGTGAATACCTAACGGGGCTTCCAACTGTCATTAACGCGCGCTTGAATGTTGATCTTACCGACTCCGCTGTCGAGCCAGAAGACTGGCTTTTGTATCGAAGCAGCTCTTGGTTGATTGTGAATGACCAAGTCACAAGAGGTGATTGGCCGTGAGTGAGCACTTGAGTTTTGAGTATTGACCTTACCCTGTCGTCAAGCCGGAAACGCACTTCATTGTCGCGATACATCTCGAGGAATATGGTGTTATCCGGGAATCGCGCAATACTTGTCTCCAGCTCGAAGCGTACAAAAGCAGGTCTATACGGTTGTCTTTGACGGATATGATATGCGATTATGGCGGCCTTGACTTGGTGTAACATCTCGATGAGCGCATGGTCATTTGATAATCTCTGTTGCGCTGCATTGCATTGCTCATGTACTGATTCCACAGACGCTTGCAGTGCCTCAGGTTCCGTGAGATACGCAACAAGCGCCAGCATCTCAGCGTTCAGTGCAGCCAGCTTGGATTGGGATTGGCCGAGCGCATGCTCGAATCCGTCTCTGAAAGCATTGCGTAGTCTCAACGATGTCGCACTCGATATCAAATTGGACCCAATGTTCTCCACGACCACGTCACTTCCGAAAGACGCAAGATGCGACAGCGCTGTGTCAGGTTGATTGGCCTCTAGATCGCACCATATCCATCCTCGCCAGAGTAGGACAAGCTCTTCCTGTGCTGCGTGCGAAAAGCTATCCTTCATGTTGATCGCGCCTGACCAGATCTGAGCAGCTCTCTCAGTCTGACCCAACTTTGCCGCGATTGTGGCACATGCATTGTAGAGTCGGGGACTCGATGGTCTCTGCTTTAGAATGCTCTTGGCGACCTTCGAAGCCTCCTTGGGAAAGCATGAAAGCATGAAAGCTAGATAATACTCGGCCAAATCGTCGTTGTTGGGAAAGTGTTTCACCATGCTTGATAGTACCCTTCGGGCAAAAAGCATGACCTCCTGCGTCGGCTGTTGATTGTGAGCGTCCTCCTCAGACGCTGGTACCAACAGATCTTGGAAGACACGGGAGAACAGAAGATCGGTTGATGTCTGATAATTGTCGATGCGCTGTCCATTCACCCTGCTCCCCTCACTGGCTGGAGGGTTGAGTTGCAGCAGACCATGTTGGAGAAGGATATCTGATCGCCACTTGGGCTGAGGTAGAGTATCCTTGCCAGTAGTCATTGACAAGCTTACGCTAGGGAGGCCCAGGTAACACAACATAGCATCAAGCAAATCAAGGTGGTCGAAGCCAGCCGCCGTTGACTCGACAACATCGCGAATGTCGGAAAAGAACACGATGTGGAAAGGATCATCGGCACCAGTATCGTTCATAGTCCTCCCAGGAAATTGTAGGAACTTGCCCGTGGTTCTTTCCAAGGCTGAAAACGACTTGAATGCTAGTTTCGGATCGAATTCTTCCTTGGGAGGTGAAATTTGTGAACCAAATGCCATAGCGTCGCCCTCAGAGGTAGCGAGCCATCCTTGTGCTCCAACTTCACCAAATCTCGGGTTCTCGTTTTCCCAAAATTGCTCAAAGGCGGCAAGAACGTGGCTATCTTCACCAGAGGCGAGGTGCTCTGGCCTGAATAAGTGGTACTCGCAGAGAGCTTGCCATGTGGCTATGGACAGCTCATCATAACCGGTGTCTAGTAGGAAAATAGTGTAGCGCAGAATTAAGTAAAGCAGCATGTTTCGAGTCTCGAGTTCATGGCCTGCCTTGGTCTTTGAGCTGAGCGTGCGAAGACTGCGTATGAAGAAGGCTTTGACATCTTCGAAATGGAAATCGACTGGATTAGCCTGGCAAGCATTCAGATATCGAGTCCAGATAGAGAAGTTCTCGGGATGTTGTTCAAGAATTTCCTGGAGCTTGTGTATGTATTTCTGCACATCCCAGGCAAGAGATGCCTCATGTAACAATGCTAAAACCAGCCGCTCATATTTTGATGCTTCGCTGACGGGGAAATGCTTGAGAGCTTTCTCATAAATAGCTATACGCATATCTGCTAGGGTCTGCCTTTCTGTGTTTGTTAAGGACTGGGCATCGGCGCCAGGGCTGACAAGGTGTTCCTGATGGTTTGCTAGATTGATCCAGGCTTGAACGTCAGAAGGATCCGATTTGGTAGCTCTAACGAATTGAATATTCCGCTGGCGAATTTGCAGCTCTGCAGCCGAGGCCTCATGCAGGATTTCCCCTTGTCGAGGGTTGTGCGAGTCAACGTCCGTGGACTGACTGAGATATTTGAATGAGTCATAACCATCGTCCATGAATTGATGGTCGTGGTCGGTGGTAGAAGGTGGGAAGACCACGAAATCTTCGGCCAGATCTAGCTCGTCTGCGTCACGCACCTGAGGGGCAGAAAGTTCTTGGTTCCGTTGGCGTTTCAGAAGCAATCGCTGCGGGATCTGCTTGTGGATGGCAGATTTGTCAGTAATCACGACCTTGTCAAGCGTGCTCTCGGCGCGATCTATCTTGAACCTGAGATGGAAGCCCAGGATATTTCCATAACCCGCTCGGTGATAGGCAGGGATACTATATTTGTGCAGTCTTTCATAAGCGACGTTTTGTTGATCACCCTTTCCGTCAGCAACGAAGAGACGAGAGGTTTCGTCATGGCGCACCAGCGCCGTGGTCTTGGGGGTATTGGCTTCATGATCAAGTAGGTTCCGGTCACGACGAAGCGAATCAGATGTCTTCAATCGATGTTCAGATGAGCTACGATGGCGACGAGACGAATGCTCCTGACGTGCACTGCTTTTGTGATATTTGACAGGGCCATTATCACGTTCGGGACTCGGATGGCGCTTGCGAGTTGTTGAAGATAATGAGGTTTGTTCTTGTGGTGCTGGTTTCTTTGCACGAAAACTCGAGAACTTGGGCACTTCCTTAGAGGGCGCCGACATGTAGAATCGATGTGCACTGAGTTCAAATCAAAGTCGGCGAACGAAGCAGAATTGCCTTCGATGTTGAGTGATGTGAGCGGGAGTGACTAGCGGGTTCCGCTGACCGCCTTCGGCACACCTGCCGTGGTGGACGCCAAGAGCAGCGAGTTTTTGGCAGAAGCTGGAACTTTTTGAATACGGCAGGAACTGCTGAAGGGCGATACGCAAGACAGAATCTCTGTCGCCGCCATTTCCACCTCCAGGCCGTCAACCAGCTTTGTGCGATAATACTTCCGTCCGAGACAGTTGGGCTCCTCCAGGCGACACCAATCGGCACCATGGCCACAGCTTTGCAACAGCAGTTGGCGCAAATCGCCAAAAAGTCGACCGACCAACTCGATCTCAAGGCGCAACGCGCCCAGCACAGCAAGTCGTTGTTGTTCGACCCGCGTGTCGCTTCCAACCAGACTTTTGAGACCATCTACCAAATATGCGCCGAGGCCTTTCAGGAACTATGCATGCTCGACGCCCGCTTTGCGCCCTTTGCCGCCAATCTTTTCAGCGAACAGTCAAAGTCCGAGGAGCGAATCAACCTGACCAAAAAGGAGAATGAGCATTTGGACCACATCATCGACAGTTTCCTGGGCCTTGTCAGCTCTAGGCTGCTGCTACGGCCGGGTCTCAAGGCCGTCGAGTGGCTCGTTCGTCGTTTCCGGTATGTGTCTGCCACGGCCACAGCACACAGTAGCAGCTTTGTTAACATGTCTGCAGTGTGCACGAATACAACACCGAGTCTCTTGTCCTCACCTTCCTTCCGTACCACGCAAATCCCATCTTCCCCACCATGCTGTCCATACTACCTAAGACACTTCCTCCGACCTTGAAGTTCTTGCAACCATACATTCCCAGCCTGTCGAGTCCTCCCAGTCAGGCTCTGATATATGCCGCCATCAACAACCCCTCGTTCTTCACTGCCTTCAACACCTATGTCGTCCGCACCTCCAACTTGGGCCACCACTCTGTCATGCTCCTGCAATTCTGGGCTGGTGTTATGACCCCGACCATCAACGGTATGCTCGACGCTGCTATGTCCGGTCGCGCAGATGTACGCAGTCAGCGTCAGGAGGACTTGTTGCTTCGTGTCGTTCCCGTACTTCAGCAGACACTGCGCATCAAGAACGTCCCAGAGCTCTTCCTCGGCTCCTGCATGATCATCTGCGTCCTGGTCTCCAAGACTCAACTCGACGACAGAGTCCTTGATAGTCTCATGGATGCAGTGTCTCGAGGCTGGTCTTCGCAGACCCTGGACCAAGGTTTGGCCACTGCTGCAATCATTGCCGAAGAGCGTCAATCATTGAAACTCACTCGTCCTGTCACAAAAGCTCTCATGAGACTCCCCGACTTGGACTCTCGTATGCTGGACCTGCAGACAAGACAGCACACCGGAAAGCTTCTTACTGGTCTTGCTATGACTTCGCTTGACGAGGCTTCGAGCGACGAGGCCTTTGACTTGATCGAGAACGCTGTCACCTCAAACATTCTAAATCTGGCCCAGAAGGCTGCCATCATCCGACTCTTGTTTTCTGCTGTGTCCGGGCTCCAGGCATCGTCCGACTCTGCTGCTTCTCAGCAGCGTCTTGCCCGCATCTTTTCAGCCCTCTGCCAGTCACCTAACACACTACCACTGGTCCAAGCCGAGGCTGCTAGCCTCGACCTGAGCCTCGAGTCTGTTGAGGTTCAATTACAGATCTCGTTGGCTGCGAGTGAAGTTTTGGCTTTGCCGTCAGCTGACGCCGATACAGAGATGATCGATGGACCTGTTACTACACAAGCTGACCAGCTAGATGAAGCAATTTCCTCGCTGCCTCAGAACTTGCCCAAGGACTACTCTTTTGTTGCGAACGCCGATGCTTCTCCTTTCGACGCATTTGCTCGCGCTTTCCTGCTCTTGCTTCAGCAGAACAAAGACCTGGACCAACTCCTCAGCATGCCTGTACTCCTTAGCGCAGACGCTCTATCCTCGCCAACATACCTGTCGTTCTTGGCAAGACTCTGGACAAGTGTCTATCCCATCGTTGCACGCGTCTCTGCTCTCCGTTCGGCTACTGCACTTCTCCAGGCTCACTCCTCTGAAGCCCTTGATATGCAGGCCTTGGTCCCATTCGTGCTCGTAGCTCTGGCTGATGCTTCAGAGGCTGTGCGCAGGGCCGCTGCTGGTTTGCTTATTGCCATCACTACTCTCTACCGCCCGGACGCAGCAAAGGGCAAAGTCAACGAATCTATAAGATCATGGGCCGCTCAGAACATCTACGCAGCAGCTTCCAGAAAGTCGTCTTTGACTGGTCCTAACGCTTACAAGGTCTTCTCTGATGCTCTTGTACCCAGTCTCGAAGAGTGTGTCCTGGACCCAAGCCAGATCGCACGAGTCCTTGCTAGCTCTATCAACGGTCCAAGCCAAACGCAGCCTGGACATCCATCTGCTACCTCCACGGATCTGAAATCTACCTTGAGGACATCTTTCGCATCATGGCTTTGCGAGCATGTTGCTGGAGTGCCCTTGGCTATTGTCAAAGTTCGACTTCTCTCTTTCTTAAGCCCTGTCGGAAAGGCCGCTTCTACAGGCCGCGTTCAGACCCTCGTTCCATCTCTCCAAAGCTGGATCCAGTCCGACTTGCAAACCCGATCTGCCTCGTGTGCTTCTGCCCATATCGATGTAGCAAGTGTTGACAAGGCTTACGTTGACTGTCTGACAAGTCGAACTTCCGAGGAGTTGACTTGCCTAAGAACGCTTGCAAATGGAGAACTGGGACAAAGTGCATCCTTGTCCACTCTAGCAATTCAAAGGTTCAGAGCTTTGTGGCCTAGTATGAAACCAATCGCACAAACGTCCGCTTCTGCTTTCCTCCTCGACCTTGCGCTTGACGACCAATCAGACGAAATCTCAGAAGCTAGACAATCAGAGGCTACTGACCTTCTCCGCCAAGTCTCAATGCCGACAGAAGTGCTCTTGTCCATGTTGGAATCAGTGCCTAGTATTGCGCAGATGGAAGACAAGCCTCCGGCCACGAAGCGCAGAAGAACAAGCAGATCCGAACTGGCGAAGTCACAGAGCATCAACGTCGCAGATCTGCACAATGTCATTCGTAGATTGACTCTTGTACTCGAACTGATAGAGGGCTCTCGTCCTGAAAGACACCCGGAACTGCTCAAGAGCCTGTTCCACGTTTTGAGCGAGCTTCAGCACTACAGGACGCAGCTTGGCTCGAACCTGGTCTATTTGCAACAACTGGTTATTGGATGTCTCTTCTCAATTGTTGACTCGTTGAAACAGAACCCAGCCGTCAAGGTTGACCGCTCTGTGCTGAGGGCAGACCTCATCGTCGAGTGTGTTCGCACTAGCACTAATGCTCAGATTCACAATGCTGCTTTGTTGCTCATTTCAAGTCTGTCAAGCTGGGCTCCTGACTTGGTGTTGCACAGTGTGATGCCAATCTTTACATTTATGAGCAATACCTTGCTGCGACAAAGCGATGACTACTCAGCGCATGTCATTGATCAGACTGTATCTCGAGTTGTACCCCCTCTCGTCGCCTCCCTCCGCAAGAAGAACCAAGACCTTGTCACAGGAGCTGCCGAGCTCTTGCTCAGCTTCACGGCTGCGTTTGAGCACATTCCTCTCCATCGCCGCTTACGCCTCTTCAGTCATCTTGTCAACGCTCTGGGTCCTCAAGAGTTCCTGCCTGCCATTACTGCCATGCTCTTCGATAAATACCCTACGGACAAGCGTGTGCCTACCTTCTCTGCCGAACTCATGGGATCATTCTCTCCTGAGGTCCAACTCATCGCTGCATCTCAATACATCGATTTGGTTACAAACGCTCTACAGCCCAAGTCAGTTGTGTCCGAAGCAATCTTTGGATTCAACGACAAGACACCAGAGCAGATTGAGCAATCAGTAGCACACCTTCTGCGTTCCCTGGGACTCCTTCTACAGCAACGCTCTCTCCATGTACAGATTCTCAAGGCTCTCGATAAAGATACAGGCGCACATGGTGGACTCCAGTCTGCTGCTGCCGACATCTTGCAGAAGATCATGCAGTTCTCTTCTTCCGCGTCTATCCAAAACAAGTCTGATTTGCAGTCTGCTTCGAACGATGTGTTGACAGCAGCTTTGAGCCTGCTCCCAACCTCTTATTTCGTTCGCACTGCCGAGGAACTTTTGCAAAGACCTGAACAAGATCTTCAACTTATGGTTCTGCGTTCGCTCGAGCAGCGTGGTCGTGAGGCTAAGCTTGCTGATGCTACAGCGGCAGGTGCTTTGCTGTCTGTTCTGCCAAGCGTGACTGGTATCATCAGTCATGAAGGTTCTATCGAGTTGGTGCACAGTGCTGTCACATGCGTTGATGTTATCTCAGAAAAGTTCGGCAAGAAGGATACGGATAAGGTCATGTCTGCTGCTCGTGTGGTCGCCTCCAAGCACGCATTTGGCAGTCAGAACGACGAAATTCGCATTATCTCCTTGCTCTGCCTTGCCACGATGGTAGAGGTACTCAGGGATGATCTCGTTGACATTCTACCACAGATTCTCACCACTTCGTACGCCTACTTTGACTATGCCACTAAGGTCGAGTCCGGCAATGCTCGCCTGCACAATGCTGTCTACTCTTTCTTGACGAACGTCATCGAATACATTTCCTGGATGTTCTCTGCTGAAACTCTCGACAAAGCTTTGTTGCTCACACAACAATCAGCCTGTAGCGAGGCCACAGACATCCGAACCTCGAGCAGTCGTCCACAATTCACTAGCTTGCTCTCCCAAAAGCTTGATGCCAGGACCATATTGGCAGCGTTGGAGCGTACGTTCGACAATGCTGTCACTCTTGGTCACCAAGCTTGCCAGGAGGTTCTCATCACTCTTCACACAGTGATCAAGACGCATCCCAAGTCGGCCCTGATCAAGAATGCCTCAATTCTGTTCTCAATTCTCAACAAGTCATTTGATCTTCGTCGTTTGCTCTCCCTGCAACCGGCATCGCCCGACAATGAACAACTTGCTGTGATGGAAGCACAGAGAGACAGCCTGTCCCTAGACGCCATCATGAGACTGAATGACACAACTTTCAGGCCTTTCTTCACTCGTCTCGTGTCTTGGGCCGGCGAAGGTCTACCCAAAAAGGAACAGGCTGGCCGTACCCTTCGTCTTATCAGTGTTTATGGTTTCTTGGCTAGGGTTTTCGAGACCTTGAAGGTGAGCTAATTTTCCCAAGGAATTTCAGTAATAAAATGCTAACTCGATGTCTAGTCTATTGTAACCGGTTATTCTGGCTATATCCTTGAGCAAGCTGCATCTATCCTCCAGAATGTCAAGCCAGAGGGAGAGTCTGAACAACTTCTCTTGAAAGCTCTGCTTCAGACACTGGTCGCAAGCTTCAGCAACGATCAAGATGACTTCTGGCAAGCCCCTGCGCACTTTGACGCTATCATGCAGCCTTTGTTGGACCAAGTGACGTTCGCCAGCGAGCCTGAAGTCAGAGACTCGCTGAACATTGTCTCCGCCGTCATTGGGTTGGCCGGGGCCGCAGCATCGCCTGAACATCACAAAACTCTCAACTCGGCCATTCTCAAACTCATGAGACATGACAACGAGCTGACCAGATTGGCAGCAGTCAAATGCGAGCAGTCTCTGACCGAGAAGCTTGGAGAAGACTGGCTTGCTCTTCTGCCTGAAATGCTGCCATTCATTAGCGAGTTGCAAGAAGATGATGACGAAGATGTTGAGAGGGAGACGACAGCCTGGATCCGCCAAATCGAAGGCATCCTTGGTGAGAGTCTCGAGGGCATGTTACAGTAAAGGACGGGAAAAAGTGCTAGCATGGCGACCGGCGTTTTGTTACGACAGGATTTATATATGTGTTTTGTACATATTGAGCTCTTATTTGAAAGTTATATTCTTCGTGTCTGTCAATTCAATGCGTGAAGATTGATGGTCTGGTATGTGGCGTTTATCTTCCCTTTGTCCGAGCGTGTGTTCTCTTTCGTGAAGTTATTGTTGCATCTGTTACTATACAGATCACCCTCAGAGTGTTGCCTGAGCAAGCGCGTCGGTATGATCAAATATCTTGGGACCTCTTGTAACATGCCTTAGACGGTAAACTCACTAGCGACGACTGGGTCGGGACAGACTGCAGATGACTACTTAGGTCTTTGTAACACATGTCCCAACGTCCATATCAGTATGGATTCTCGTTGATACCGTTCTGCTTGTGAGCCTCTTTGGGGCTTTCACCCTTCAGACAACTCTCAAGGACCACACTGATCCTCTTGACAGCTTCGACCATCAAGTCGTGATCGATCCAGCTGAAGGTCAGCCTTACAGAGTGTTTGAACTTGACACTGTCATCGCCAGGCACCTCAAAAATGTTTCCGGGTGCGATGATGACCTTGGCTTCATTCTGACATCTCTTCGCAAAGTCAATTGCGTTGACCGTATCAGGCAGTGTTAACCATAAGAAGTAACCTCCTACTACATCCCGATCGGATTGCGGTAGTCTGGCTCCAAGAGGATAAAGGTGATCCTTGATCGCTGACACCAACGTCTTGTATCGTGCAGCGTATGCCGGCTGTAGCGTCTTGAAGATATGCTCGGACATGGTACCATCTTTGACCAAGATGTTCATGTACGTGGATGTGAGCTGAGATGGAGCTCCTCCACTGCAAGAAGAGCCAGCTTGCGAGACTCCGTATGCGAATTTGGGGGATCCCTCTGACCATCCAACTCTGAGCCCTGGACCTCCTATTTTGGAAAAGCTGCCGCTACTTGTCGTATTCCCATAGCCATCGGCTTGACGGCGTTCAGCTCCGCCGTCGAGGAAGCGGTCGATATCGACTAGACGAGGTAACAGCGCTTTGGTGATACTTGATGGCGAGGCTTCAAGATCTGCAGACCATTGCAGGAAATCATAGACGTCGTCGGATATCACGAGTGCATCGAACTCTCGCGCCAATTTTACAAGCTCAATCCTTCGATCCAGTGGCAAGGTCCTTGATGAAGGATTTGAGAAGGTGGGCACGCAGTAAATGACATGACGGTAGTATTTCGCGTAAGGTCTTGTAGGCTTGAACATCTACAGACGTCAGTAGGGGACGAAGTTGTGACAAGAATGAGTAACTCACAGGAGTCTTGTTGTCGGACGAACGCTTTTCGCTCTCCTCAAGTGCTTTTCTGAGAAGGCCCATGTCCATACCATCATCGTCCTCAGGAATTGCTTTCATCTTTCCCGAAAAGCCGTTGTCTTCGAAGATCCGGAAGGCCAGCATATAGGCAGGGGCAGCAAACATTATATCTCTAGTGTATACAGGATCGGTGAAAACCTCGAGCAGACAGGCTAAATTCTGAGAGGCGCCGCCTGTGATTGTGATCCTTTCCTTGCTGACGGGTTGCTCAGGTTGGTAAAATTCAGACAACCATACTCCGAGACTTTCCCTCAGCGGAGCATAGCCCTCATCGGGACCGTAAAGTAGGCCGGGAAAGGCGATGGATGGATCGGCCAAGGCAGTCTGAGCTGCTCTGCTTAAATGCTTAGTAGGAAGCAGCGATGTACTCGGCCAGCCTTTAATCAGATTGATGGGGTCTGATGATGCCATGATGAGAGCGATGTGTCGACGTGATTCTTCTTGATCTTGCTCTGAATTCACCAGTAAATTGTGAAGATGGTTAGTATAGAAATATGGCTGAAGGAATACCTAGTTGGCACGCCCACAAATGTCAAGACTAGGGCGTGAAAATTGACCACGAAAAGTGTTCTGCGCAAACGGTACTGATGATAAAAATCAAGGGGCTTGTATAAGTAGGCGTGAATTGGAGCAACGAAACCAATGGATCGTGTGCAGTTATCATAGAAGGTAGGTGACGTGTTGATGTAGAAGCAGGGGGTGTAGATACCGGACTCCACATCCTCGGCCAGGCTCGGCAAGGACATTGATGGACTTTCTGGTCTGGCTTGCGACGTACAAAGTCCATTCTGCTTGCAGACACACGACATGGCAGTCCAAGACAGGTCAAAGAGCGCAGAGGTGGCATTGCCGCCAATAGCAGCGCTCTTTCTCGTTGTCTTTGACCGCAAGGTAGGGTGCGTCATGGAGTGCACACCAGACAAACAGCCCGCTGACGACGGCCCAGGTACACGATAGCATGGAAGCGTGGAATCCCAGACCGTGTGTCTCCCAGCATGGCTAAACCGTGTCTTATGAACTAACGCTCGTAGTCGAATTGGACGGCGTAGTTGAATACAAGTCGCTTCCGTCTGGCCTTCATAATTGCGATTCGGATCTCGTTTACTTCGTCCACGAACAATATGCTGGCATCAGCGCCTTCGCAAACCGCCCTGCCCACGAGTCTGAACGAAATGCACACTTCGCCGCTGTCGGTGTTCTCGTGCCCTTGACATATGGACGCCTCGGCCGTAGCTGGTTGCATGCTCACCAACTACGCCGTTTGGTCGCGTACGCATCCATGCCACGCTACTGCCACGCACCACGCTGATTCGGCTGTAGTAACATAGTCGACGACACGGACAACACGCACGAGCTGCAAGAGTACTGGGAACACAATCGTCTAGCTACCCATGACGAGGCAGATCCTGACCTTGGCCACAACTCGACTCAACGCAAGCGACGCGCTCTGTCCGATGCGACAGGCTTCCATCCTGCCAACCCTACTCTGTCAGAAGACCATCCGGCCATGTCTCTGGCCCATGATCTCGACACTTTTGGTCCCCTGATCTTCCCACTCCAAAGGGCCGCACTCCTTAAGAAAAGAATATTGATCATTACGCCAACACCTGTTCAACCTGCTTGCAATCTTGTCTACAATCTGTCCGTCCTATCAAACATTCCACCTTCGGCAGCCGACTTGGCATCAGAGAAGGACGCACTGTACCCTCTCAGACCTTTGTTCAATGTCGGTATTCGCGATATTGACTACCTGACTCAATTGGCCACCAATCCCACACCACAAAATTCTTGGATCGCATGTAGCTCCGACGACATATTGGCAGCCAAGTCAAAGCTCTACGATGTGCTCGTCGAGCTACCGCAACGTACATTGGACATGCCTGCCGCCAAGCAATGGCCCAGTGTTCGTACTGCTGCGGGCGAAGACATCAAGGCGACCCAACGTGATCTGAGACGCTACTACACACTCAAGCGTGAGCTGAATAGGTTGCGATACCAAAGCCAAACATATCACAACGGGGAGGCCGGGGAGTCAACGGACGATGATCCGAGTGAAAGTGCACCTTTGGTACCATCAAAAGAAGATGGAGAGAATGATGCCGATCAGTATATTCAGCTTGAAGGAGAGAGCAAAGTGGTCGAACCTTCGTCATGGGCCTCGATTGCCTACACTAGTTTCCTCTGGTGGGCCTCTGCAGGAGAGAAGGACGCTTTGTTGGATGACGAGGCTTGTCAAGATGCAAGATTGCTAGATGATCTGCCTCTGCCAGCGCCGAGCAAGCAGGGTCTAAGCAGCGGTAGGAGGTCTTCTTCTGTCCACGACGAGGTGGCTGGAGTTGATGAGAGGTTCCAATCGGTGGCAGTAACCCTGATAGCCTATGCACATCGTCTTACCACATTAGTCATGGAGACGTTAGGCGAGATGGTTGAAGCTGCTGACGTCGAAGCTAGAGATGGCGAAGAGGGCACGATAAGCATTCATAGTGAAGACTTGAGAAGAATGGGACTGGATGAATGGAGCCAAAGCGATGGGGAGTTTGTGAAGGAGATGGCAGTGCTTTACTTTGGACGTAAAGACGTGCAGACGGTTGGCCGGACAGTCGATCTCTGCGGCATGAGGGTGTGTTGAAGAGAGCTGGCTGGCTGGCTGGCGTCTCGAGAAGAGCTGCGGTTGACACAGGCGATTGAGTAGTTCAGTCTCGGACCATTAACCAATTGTATGACTAGGGTATCATTTTGAAGGTACACACACACAAGTGCTCACCAAAGTACGATTGATGCCACTGGTTGCTCGAGTGAGTGAACAGCGTTGTTCTTCAGGAGCGTCATGCCCGACAGTGGCCGAATTGTTCCGAAGTACCGAAGTGATGGGCCTGTGCACGGGTTGGTTGAGAAGGCTTTCCGCTTTCCAAGGACTTGTTGGTTCTAAAAATCGGCCGCTGCAATTCTTCTTGTTCCTCCTCCCACTCCAGTCTATACCATCTCCACTCCCCTAATCCCTGGAACAATGTCTGCCACCGGAACTGCCCCTCCTTCCTCTACCGGCTCCACCAAGGTGGATGCCATCAAGGAGAACATCAAGGCCGCCGCTCCCAAGAAGCTCAGCGGTCTCGATCTCTACTCTAGATTCGCCTTTGCCGGTGCCGTCTGCTGTTCCGTCACCCACGGTGGTCTCACCCCCGTCGATGTGTAAGAATTCACCTGTCCGCCGCGCTCGCTGCCCCTGTGCGCGCCCGCCGCCTGTCCAATTGACGAGACCAATGGCTGACTCGAGCCCCTGCAAACAGCGTCAAGACCAGAATCCAGCTTGACCCCGTCACCTACAACCGCGGTCTCGTTGGTGGCTTCCGCCAGGTCATCCAGAACGAGGGTGCTGGCGCTCTCCTGACCGGTGTCGGCCCTACCTTCGCTGGTTACTTCCTCCAGGGTGCCTTCAAGTTCGGTGGTTACGAGTTCTTCAAGCAGCAGGCCATCTCCATGGTCGGCTACGAGAGCGCTGTCCAGAACCGTACCGCTGTCTACCTCGTTTCTTCCGCCTTCGCCGAGTTCTTCGCCGACATTGCCCTCTGCCCCCTCGAGGCCACCCGTATCCGTCTCGTCTCTGAGCCCACCTTCGCTTCCGGTCTCGTCTCCGGTTTCTCCAAGATCGCAAAGACTGAGGGTCTCGGCGGTTTCTACTCTGGTTTCGGTCCCATGCTCTTCAAGCAGTAAGTTTTTCTTCCGTCACAATTTCTGGCGCCTGTGTTCTGACTGTCAACCCAGGGTTCCCTACACCATGTCCAAGTTCGTCGTTTACGAGAAGGTCGCCGAGGCCATCTACAAGCGCGTTGACAAGGCCACCGCCTCCCCCGGTATGCAGACCAGCATCAACCTTGGTTCCGGTTTGATTGCCGGTTTCGCTGCCGCTCTCGTTTCTCAGCCCGCCGACACCATGCTCTCCAAGATCAACAAGTCCAAGGGCGCACCCGGTGAGGGCACCACTTCCCGTCTGATCAAGATCGCCAAGGAGCTTGGTCTTCGTGTAAGTACTCTGTGATATTGCGCTTGCCCTGAATTTTATGCTGATCTGATTCACAGGGTTCTTACTCTGGTATCGGTGCCCGTCTTTTCATGGTCGGTACCATTACCGCCGGACAGTTCGCCATCTACGGTGACATCAAGAAGGCCATCGGTGCCGAGGGTGGTGTTGAGATCGCCAAATAAGCGCCTTCAACTTTGACAAAGGAGTGACGGATGCGATAATGACCACACCAAAACAGGATATGCGCTCGGGCGGAGGAGAAATGGACACGAGATGGACATTTTCATTCTCTTGTTGACCTTCGGCCATTTCTCACAGCTTATCGGGTCTAAGACATGGCTGGGACTAATACTTTGAGATCCTAGATAATCTTCGACTCGGTCTGTACTTTTAGGAGTCTTTCAGGGAATGCACTAGATTTTTTTTCTCGTTCTAATATTTTTCATCGGTATCGGCATTTGGACAATAGGTGAATGCGACAAGGGATTGCATGTGACAGGGTCGATCAGCAAGAGGTATGAGTGACGAGCCTTGACATGGCGAGGGAGTTAGATGAAGCACGGCAAGGCCAAAAGGACGTATGATGGTCAGACGTTCTTCAGGGGTATGGCAGTTGGCAAGTTGGAAGTTGGTAATGAGCCTGGTCGAGGCCGGTAATCTGCAGGGCGGGTGGAAATTTAAAAGTGCGTCATTGGCGGGCGCAATATTCTCTCGGTAGGTGAGCGAAGCAAGGTTTAAGGGTATCACACTCTGTGTGGCCGGGCTTCCGTGTCTGGACCCAGTATTTGTCTTCCGCCTGCGTCTTCCGCGGCAGCAGCCACGACGACTACGACGACTTAATTCTCTCCAACCTGCTTTTCCTTGCGGCATGCAAACATGAGCGGCCATCAAGCAGACGACTCTGGCCTTGGCCGGGACGCCCTCGCCCTGCAGCCCATTGCGAGTGCCCCAACCCACACGGTCAACAACAACAGACGCTTATCATCGACCTCTCCGCCCCCTCCTCGACAGCAACAACAGCAAAACCAACCCTCTACTCCGCGCAATGATAGACGAAGACCCACGCTGGAGGACCGCCGCCAGCCCAGCATCCGCTTGCGCCGTCTCGGATCCGCCAGCACCCTGGCCTCTCAGAACACAACTGCCACGACCGGCTTTGCTCAAACTTCTGCCATAGACTCGTCGGGCAGGCGCCGCTCGTCGTCCGAGCCTCAGCGCCCACCATGGGCCGCCGCCACCACCAACAATCCCAACTCCAACAGCTTGAGCGTTCCGAGGGGAACCGCACGACCTGCCTCGACCCATATGCCCCGTCTGGAAGAAGAAGCCGGACGCCCATCTACCACCATACCACCAACAGTCGACATTGAGCGACTAGCCGCCGCTGGAGACTCGGCAAACCTCGTAGAGTCTGCCCGTCCAGGCCTCTGGAAGAGAGCCAGTGTCGCCGCACTCCAGCCCTTCAGACGTCAGCAGCAACTCGAAGACGATGATCCGGAAGCTAGCCCGCGAAGAAGGCCCCGTCGCGGCACTTGGGCAAATGAGTACGATTCTGACTTGGTTGACATTCTTGATGTCGTGGGTTCGTTCTTTCCCAAGCCCTCTTTCCACATCCTCCAAAAGACTTACTCTGCTCCCTCACAGATCCCGAGGTGGCCACACTTACAACTCTTACCAACATGCAAAACTCTCTGTTCATTCCCGATCTGGGCTCCTTCTTGAACCGTCGTCCCACTTACAATCTGACCCGCGATCCCACCTTCATCCGCGATCACCGCGCACCACCAGCCAAAGCCCCTTCTATCAAGCCTCCTTCCATCATGACCCAGAACCAAATCGAAATGGACGCCGATGATGTTGAGCAGCGTCCGGGTATTGATCGTACTTTCACCATTGCTTCGCACCTGAGTGACACCGAGGACCACTACGCTGTTCTTCCCCATGGCCTTAGCCTTGAGGGTTGGAGCGCCGCCGAGAAGCAGGAACTAAACGATCATGTTAGACACATGCTGCACTCGCGCCGCGCTGCTTTCAAACGAGGCATGAAGGGTTTTGGTCAATATGTTCGCCGTCGTAAGTCCACCTCTGCCTGTCACCCTCTCTGGCCTCTGCTGATCTCTATCTTCTAGCCCTTGGCTTGTTTGTCACAGTATATGCCACACTAATCACCTTGTTTGGTCTCGCATGGGTCCTCTTCCTGATCGGATGGATCAATGTCGGAGGCCGACAGTCCTATCTTATCAACATCATCGACAACGTTCTGGTCGCCCTTTTCGCCATTGTCGGTGACGGTCTAGCGCCCTTCAGAGCAGTCGACACGTACCACATGATTTACATTGCACATTATCATCATCTGACATGGAGTCTCCGCAAGAAACTCGACCTTCCTAAGCTCAAGAACGAGAACGACCTTCCCGTACAACCCGGAATAGATGCTGATATTGAGACTGGCTCTACTGCTGAAGCTGCCTCCGTCAACGATGACGCCAAATCTGACAGATCCTTGAGACACGACCGTTCGGAAGCGAGCATGCTCACTGAAGAGCAGCAGAGAAAGCTCAAACATCACGAGGACAAGTTCTCCAAATCTCACACTTTCTACAAGCCCCACGAGACAGAGACCCACCACGCTTTCCCTCTGCGCCTTCTCGTTGCTGTCGTTGTCCTGCTCGACTGTCACTCTCTTCTCCAAATTGCTCTGGGCACCTGCACATGGGCCATTTCTTATCACGTACGACCGTTCGCTCTGACCACCGTTATTCTGTGCTGCTCGATCACATGCAACATCTCGGGTGGTCTGGTCATCACTATCGGTGATCGAATGACTCGCAAGAAAGACGTGGTGGAGCGCATGTTCAGACAACAGCTTACGGAGCAAGCAATCCACAAGATGGAAAAGCGACGCCAGAAAGAGAATGAACGCAACGAAGACCTGGACGAAGTTGTCACACAATCACCCTCGAATGGTACCAAAAAGGCACCACTCAATGGTACCGGATTGGAACCAGGAAGCAATCCGGTACAACCCAGAGTGATGGGCGCTGGACTGGACGCGGCTCAGCTGCTCACCAATCTACCTTGATTCTAGTGCCTGTAGGAATGAAGCAGATCCTGGGTACTCACTATAAACTTTTTAGGCTGTAAATGATTATAATGTTTTATATTATTGTTGGACTGGGCTGTTGGCGTTATGAACATATCGCTTGTCAGGATGTACGTCCGTATTTTCAATCAAACATAGCCACTTTGGTTTGCATCGCTCGTCGTTTAATGTGCAGTTGTACTCATGGCCAGCGCATTTCACCTTTGCGGGCCATTAATCCATGTTCCATCGTGCTCACCAAATCGATCACTGTAGAAACAGGGTCACCCTCCTAACAGAGCTAAAATGCAAGACCGAGATCACAAGTTACAATAATCGGGTTGGTTCCTAACATCGTTCTACTGTAGAACTCAGATAACCTCCAAGTCCATAAAATAGTGGTATCTGGATGATGTCTTGGGTTCTGCCAGCTAGTAGTGTCTTTCAAAAGTGTCGACCTTTTGGCTGCCGACTTCTTCTACAGCCTGAGCAATAGGAGTCTCTCCACCGACAACATCAAAAGCCAAACCAATGGTCGACGGAGTCTTGATGCAACGCACAATGACCTCGGCAACATCCTCTCGAGAAATACTCTTACCCAGATGTACTTTGCCAGCAGCGACCTTGCCGGAGCCTTCATCTGTGTTTAGAGATCCGGGACGCACTATAGTGTAGTCGAGCTTGCGGCGATCGTTTTGAGTGACCAGGTCGCGATCAGCAGCGAGCTTGGCTTCGCAGTAGACTCCAATTGCACCCCACATGCGGTTGCTGACAGCGGTGTCGTCGTCATTGTACCTATACGTTGCACATTAGCATATGACTTGCTATTGGTCTTGTCAGAGAGTCTTACCATTCAGGAGTTGGCTTGTTTCCTCGATCGCGAATGTCTACTGCACTAACGATGATGAATCGCTTCACTCCTGCGGCAGCCGTAGCGTCAAAGACCTTGACAGCACCTATCACTCAAGTCAGCGTGTGTCTCGCGGACTAGACGTAGGTCTGCAGAGTCTGACTTGCCTTCATGGTCTACAGCCTTTGTACGTTCAGGGCTACCTCCTCCAGCACCTGCACTCCAGATTACTACATTGGGACTGTGCTTTTTGATAGTTGCTGTGAGGTCGTTGACGCTTGAATCCTCGATGCTTTGCACAATGGGCTTAGCTCCGAGTGCTTCCAGCTCGGAAATCTGCGACTCCTTGCGGATGATGGAGTGAACAGCATAAGAAGAGGCGACCAGCTTGGTCGTCAGGTGTCGTGCAACCTTGTGCTGTTAGTGTCAATTGATGGTGTTCGAACATGTCGACCGCACCTTTCCGGAGCCACCAAAGATGAGTGCGGTAGACATGGCTGATTGAGCTGAGATTGAGGTATATATTACAGAAGAAGTTGGAGCAATGTGATAACTAGAACAGTTGCAAACCGAACGTCGTATTCAAAATTCCGTGATCCGAGGAAGTACAATTCATTCCATGATGTGCTCGGCGGATGCTTACAAACGACGATTGCCATGACGTAACTGTCAAGAAAACGCAATATTCCATCAGCTATACACACTTTTGGAAGTTTCAACCAGCGATTTGTGCTATGGTTTCTTCGTATCTCATTGAGTAGAAAATATGTCCAACAAAGCCCGTAGCCAGATAGATATCTAAGAAAATGCCAAACTCGTCATCATTTATACCTTGATGGCGAACTTCTTCATGTGCTCGTAGTCCTTGACATTGTCTGCAACGGTCTGCTGGATGATCTTGGCAGCTTCCTCGCCGTACTTCTCGGTCCACTCGGCGTAAAGCTGCTCGTCGCTCTTCTCTGCCTTCTTCTGTGTCGGTTGTCAGCATTTGTCCGTCATGATCCGTAGCAGGAGACTTACGTGAGTTCTGGGCTTGAGCTCAGTCGAGTTGATAGCGTCCTCGTGGAAACCTCTCCACTTCTCGAAAGCCTCCTTGGCATGGGCGTGGTCTTCATCGTTGTTCCAGTTCAGCATGCTGGGAGAGTACTCGATGCCAACGCTCTGGCAGAACTGCTCGAGAATGGCAGAAGGGTTGTCCAGAAGATCATCAGCGTCAATGACACAGATATCTACAGCTCCACTCTTTTGCTCGCCGTCCTGACCTGCAAGCTTGGGACCGATCTGGCCGCAAGAACGGAGGTAGTCGAAAAGACGACGCTGCTCATCGTATCCAGCCTCGGAAGGCATGAAGTTGTAGAAACCAGTGATTGCGTCGAGCGGGGGAATGGTGCATCTCCAGTAGCTAGGAATGCTGTGCTTGGGGTGACGGATGAGGAAGGCGAAGTGGAACTTGTTCAGGACATCGTTGGGGACAACGGTGGGGTTTCCAGGCTCGGACTCTGTGGCGTAGGGGTAGGGAGGAGATTTTTCCACTGCGCCGTTGCTATCTGAACCATTGGATCCGTTGGCGATGTCGGTCAAAGGGTTGTCGTTGGTACCGACACCACGCTTGACCTTCATCAATGAGGGTGCGATGGATGCAGGCTTGCTGTCGGGAGGAGACAGATAGTGGGTAATGTCCTTGATGAAGATGCGTTTGCCCTGATGTTGGTGAGTACAAGGGCAAAATCATGGAGAATACAGAACTGGCTCCCAATTCTGTAAGGGATGCACACCTCTTCGTTCTCCTTCATGATGTTGTCAAAAATAGTCTTGTATGTCGAGTTCTCGAAACCGCTCTCGGCGCGGGCCTTTTGGTCTTTCTCATATCTGTCGCTAAGTCTCTCGGGACCGAAGTAGAAGGCATCGCCAAAAGGCTCGTGGACGCATTGCAGGGTATCCCGCTGAGTCATGAAGACCTGTCGAACAGGGTCAGTGGTCGAGGTGGTGGATTGCCATGGGTGTTCAAGGGAAACGCACTCGCTCGAATGCCGTCGAGCATGCTCTGGGGTGAGTAGCCACAAAAATGGGCTTGTTGGACATGGTCGCGGGTGTGGAAAGAGCTGATGTCAAAGTGTGTCTCTGGCACAGCAGTGGTAATTGAAAAGTCTACAAATGTATGCAGAATAGAACAGGCGGAAGAAAAAGGACGTGAAGGATTCGAGAAAGAGTCGCGGGAGGGAACAGAGATTTATCAAAAGATTATTAAACGGTAGCCCAATGAAGCATAGAAGCAAAGTGGTGAGCAGCGTGGGTGGTCTTGATGACGTGCAAGGCATAGCAGGGTGGAGTGGTGGGTGTTCTGGTGGGCCCGAGGCGTTCTGGGTGCAGTGCCAGTCGCTGCCCTGGCAGGGCGAGGCGTTTTAGTGGCCGAAATAGCGCATCTCGGATCGTGCATCTTGTTTACAACGACGACGATGGCTATTGACAAGGTTTGCGTATTTTGTTCTTAGAGCAGCGGGGTTGCAAGGGAACCACCCCGCTTCGACGACTTTTTAGCTCAACCACCAAACGAGCCGCCGGAGTGCCGCAGCTCCCAGTGCCTCAACCGAATGCTCTCGGCACGTCGGCGAGCGAACTGGTTTGCTAATTGTTATGCTAGTGACCAGGCACAGGCACCACATGCGCCGAGCGCCATACGATTG
The DNA here is from genome assembly GCA_024195555.1 of Aureobasidium sp. EXF-12298. NCBI lineage: Eukaryota > Fungi > Ascomycota > Dothideomycetes > Dothideales > Saccotheciaceae > Aureobasidium > Aureobasidium sp. EXF-12298. Next base: position 80,187 of record SWBJ01000151.1, read on the forward strand.
AGCCGAGCATTTGTCGTCTCCATGTGAATTGTGATTTTTATTTCTCGACTTATGTGGTGTTACAAAGTGCGGCGTCTTGTTGGAGTGCAACGTTATGCTCAAAGATGCTAGGTTACCCAAGTCGAGCTGAAGACTCGTCTAGTTGCTGGCTTTAGACTCGAGACTTGCATGATCAAGTCACAGCAAAGCGAGGCAAGTCCGACGAGTGACAGTGTACCGAACTATGTATCTGGAGAAGCGGCTTTGGACAACATGGCCGCCTGACTAGCATGCGACAGCGCGGCATCAATTAGTAAGGCCAAATTCGAATGACACGCGATTGACGAGAAAACGTGTACTACAATTCGCTCGTTAGAGATGAGCAAGGCTGCTGCCATAGTGCCTGCCTTGATTGGGAGAGGGTGGCAGGTGATAACAGGCTGCAGACACATGCAGACTCGTGGCCAGTGAGAGGCAGGCGGATTAGATGATGGAATAGGCAGCGAGTGATAGAGGAGAGGCAGATGGATCAATCAGCGCCGGCGCTGAACTCGGCTTGATAGTACTTCAAGGTAGTCAGCATCGACTTTTGTTTAGATTCAGCATTGGACAGCGGGCTCTGGAGTGCAGTAAATACCTCTTGAACTTGTGCAGCGAGCTTGGGGTCGCGCAAGGAAGAGCGAGGCTTGGGAATGGCCCAGTTGTTTGTCTGCCACCACCACCTTCTCAGACGAGCGCCAATACTGGAGCCCGAGAATTTGGTGGCAGTGTGATTGACCGAGTTCCAGTGCCTCCAGCCAGCGACGACCAGGGTCCAAAGCAAGCCTTGGGTCAAGGGCATAAACAGCTGATCCCTCAAGGTAATGTATGTAACCATCTGCCAAGAAGTGGCATCTTTGATGCTGGCGAGATAGCTCTGTTCAAAGCGCAGGTCGGGGAGGGGAGGAAACTGCTTGCTGCGCGGCGTAGGCTTGAGGACGGACAGGGGGATCTCGTGGTCGTCTACATCGTCTGGCAGGTTGTCAAGGTCGGGCTGGTCGTCAAGGCGCACGGGCTGTTTGATGGAAGCAGCGGTCGAGGGGTTGACATCGTGGGTGGGCGAGGGGTGTCTGTTGATGGACGCTGTCTGAATCGTCTCGGCGAGCTGAAGGATGGGACTGTCGGTCATTGTGATGGTTGCTATCGTTGTGCTATGACGAAGGTGTCGATGTGCGAGAGAGGTGCGGCTTTGGAGCGTCAAGCAGCGTCAAGCATTAAGGGTCTTTGGCGAGCCTCCAGCAACCACAAAGACCGTCATCTCCCTTCTGTTCCATTCCTGACCACCCACTACACACAATCCACACAGCGCAATCATGGGCAACGCAAACTCACAAATGCTCGAGAACCTGGTCCAGGGCAGCAACTGTCCGTGTCGCCCACAATTCCTCATCTGACCCCGTGCTGACCGCCCTCGTCGAAACAGTTGACCGCGATGAGGTCGACCGCCTGCGCAAGCGCTTCATGAAGCTCGACAAGGACAACTCTGGCACCATTGAACGCGACGAGTTCCTCTCCCTCCCCCAGGTCTCTTCCAACCCCCTCGCCACACGCATGATTGCCATTTTCGACGAAGACGGCGGCGGTGATGTCGACTTCCAGGAGTTCGTCTCGGGTCTCAGCGCCTTCAGCTCAAAAGGAAACAAGGAGGAAAAGCTGCGTTTCGCCTTCAAGGTCTACGACATTGACCGCGATGGCTACATCAGCAACGGCGAGCTATTCATTGTCCTCAAGATGATGGTCGGAAGCAACCTCAAAGACCAGCAGCTGCAGCAGATTGTTGACAAGACCATCATGGAGGCCGACCTTGACCGCGACGGCAAGATCAGCTTTGAAGAGTTCAAGAAGATGGTCGAGAACACGGACGTGAGCAACAGCATGACTCTGGACGCTTTCTGATCTGTTACGCCCCTACATGTCCTCTTTCGACTGTCAAACATGAGATACCACGGCGTTACGGAGTTGTCAACCATAGTCCTGTCTCCACACAGCGAGCGGCATATCCTTTCCAATAAATTTCTTTCTACTTCATCCTCGAGTTGCCCTCCTCCTCCTCGCAATCTTTCTGCTTGACCACCCAAATTACTGTTCTCCACTCTCCGTCTATGTATGCGATCAACCATCTTCTGCTCCAGATTTAGCACTCACCGTGGTAGATCTAGCTCTCTCCGCGGATGATTTTGAGTGCCGCCTCTCCCTTCGCCGCCGTTGTCAGGTTCTCCCATCCATCTTTGGTAATAAGAAGATCGTCTTCGATACGGACTCCACCGACTGGCATGAATCGCTCGAGTACCGATTTATTAATGTACTTTGAATGTACTGGCGAGGGAAGGAACACCGTCTCGAGAGCTTCACGGTTGAAATAGCTGTCTTGTAGTCAGCTACTGTTTCCTCGCGCATGTGAATCTCGAACATACATTCCGGGCTCTACTGTGACAATCATTCCAGGCTGCAGACTAGGAGCGCTTGCTTCAGTGAGAGCACTGCTCCACACAGCAGGAACAATATTGGCCGACAAGGACCTAAGCTCTGCTTCGTTGTCCACGCTAGGTAGATGTGAAGTGATCTGTCTGCTCTTTAGCAAATGCCTATGTCAACTGTGTGGGTAAGAACAACGTACCTCAGGGGCGATGTTGTCATTCAAGTCAGATGTAGCGCTCTTCGTGAGCACCGTGGACACATCATGCACTTCCAAACCCATATGATGACCGAGACCATGTGGGAAGAAGGCAACGGATGTACCTGCCTCGTAGATATCCTTCTTGGAGCCGTTATGGAAAATCCCCAGCTCGAGTAGTCCTTCAATGGCCACAAGGTGTGCGAGATATTGGGCATCTACCATTCGTGCTCCGGGTCCAATCACGTCCATACATTTGGTCTGCATACGCTGCACCAAATCGTAGATTTGTTTTGACTCGCGGGAGGGCCAGTCACCAGATAAGGGGAACGTTCGGGTGACATCTGCTGCATATCCCTGCCACTCTGCGCCAGCATCTAAGCACATCAATTGACGGTCTCCAAAGTTCTCGTTATTCTTGACATAATGCAGGATTGCGGCGTTTGGTCCAGACCTGGTCTGAGTCAGCAAGGCTCCTTATGTGTCTGTTGTCTACGTGTATCGCTTTTCGACCACGCGGGTAGCTCTCCCAATACACAAGACCGGGGTATGCTTGAACAGCTATACGTGACGGTCTTCAACCCGTTGGGAGGATCGGAATAGTTGCTCACCCAGCGATGATATCGTACGCCTGATGTTTGGCACCATGGGCTACACAAACGTCCAGGATCTCGGCCTGTACTTGCGCTTCATTCTTGAACGACCGTAGCTTTCGCAATACTTTTTCGTGGGCCAATGCACTGATATGATTGGCTTTCTTGACCAACGAGATTTCATGAGAATCTTTAATCACCCGACATTCGTCGACTGCCGGTCGGAGGTTCTCTGAGTCGATCCTAGAAGGAAAACTTTCGGAAAGGTTATCATCAGGATGCAAGATGAAAATGGATCCTGCATGATTAGAAGTCCATTTTTTGAGGAAATGTCCAAGCGACGGTGTAAACCGGGCTTCGTCGATGTCGTACTTATCTAGAGCAAGAGTACGATTAGCTTGTTTCTCACAACACTGTACCGACGACAGTTGAAAAGCCATCTCATAGCTCTTGATCTGCGCTGTCCGTAGCCTCACTTTACATACCAAGCGCCTCTTGAACAGTAGATCCTCTGCCGGTCCAGACAACCTTTCGTGGATCGATGGGTGCCAGCCACAAAATCAGTTTGTCTGCCGCGATATCATATGTCACGAAGCAGTCAGCCTCTTGACATCCGCTTAGATACAGAAAGTAGCGAAGTTGTCTGAAAGCGCGAGGCTGATCACTATCGGGCCAGTTGATAGTTTGTTCGCCGGGCAAGTAGATAAGACCTTTATCGACGTCCAAAGCCCGAGCGACTCTTTGCGCATGCTCTCTTGCTTTGTATCGTTAACCCAAGTTGGAGACATAACTAATCGTTCACGGGCTGAGAAACTGACCAGGGTATTTATCTAATGTCGATGCGGTCTTGACAGCGATGCTGAGACCGCCAAACGCAGAAACATTGGGACCGGCACGGCTCCCGATCGAGGGACCTGTCGGGCTTCTTGTGGAATCTTGATTCTCGCGCATTATGTTTGATGTCTTTGGAGTCAAGATGTTTTGAACACAGTTGAAGTTGACCAACTTGTTATCTCGACGATCGATCATCGTATAGTGCACAGACCTTGAGGCTTGTGGTCGCTTGCTTCAGGCATCGTTTCTCTTTTGCCGATTGGCAGGTCTCAGGTCAGAACAGGCAATGCTCTTCCCTGCAGTGGTATACCAAGGCAATATATTCAGACCAATCCCCGTGTCTTGCTCGAAGGAATTCCAACTTGCTCCAGGTGTTAAATTCCAAGACTGCAGCCTCAACGTCATGAAGCGCCAACATACACACAGCAGTCGCGCTCTCCAATCGCATGCTCCCATCAACAACCTCGTTCGCGCCTTCCTGTGTGTTCCTTGTTTCCAAGCTGGAACACCGTAGATCTTCCCCTGTCGTCGCCATGCTATCTATTTTCCCACCATCACTCTCATCCTCTACCCTTGTCTGCCAGCTTCTCTATTTTCCGCATCCTTTTAACAACTGACTGCACTGTCGCTGCATTCATTTCCTATCCTTCCTCGCTCCTCTCCGTACTGATAGGACTTCCATTGGCCACATCAATCTGTATGACCCAATAGGCATTCTACCTCTCGACATACAGACCTGACTGGAGCCAACATCACTCCCTGGTTTTCTCCTCCCATATTCAGTATGAAACACCGATTGACGGCATGCATTCTGGCTCTGATCCCTAGTTCCAATGGCTTGTACACACATCATATGAAGCAAAAGCTTGCTGTTCGACAAAACAGCGTCGCGAATACGCCTCTTGTTGTCACAAACAACTGTCCCGATACCATCTACCCAGGCATCGCCACCCAGCATGGTATCGCGCCCGGACAAACCGGCTTCGAGCTCACCTCTGGAGCCACAGTGTCACAAACCGTCTCGGAGGACTGGCAAGGCCGTATTTGGGGCAGGACGAATTGCAGTTTCAACGCTCAAGGCAGATCGAATGGCGGTGGCCCGGCCTGCACGACAGGAGATTGCAACGGTGTGATACCTTGTCAAGCAGCAGTAAGCAGGCATTCCGATCCGGACATGCTACCCAGAAACTGACTGCTACTAGGGCGCCATTCCCGTGACACTTGCTGAGTTCACCCTTGACGCAGGAGACGGTCAAAGTTACTATGACATCTCTCTTGTTGATGGATACAACCTCCCGTTGGCTATCGTCCTTGTCCCGCATGGCAACTCGTCCTTGGACGATATTCCTCCGAATCTCACCAACCCGTCTTGCGAAGGGACAGGCGCTAAGCTCGCTCCATCCAACTTCAACCCATACGGCAGTGGAACGTTCCTCGGCACGAATGCTTCATATCCCCTGCCATTCGAAACAAAGGTCACCACAAGTAATGCTAATCAGTGGTGTCCTTGGGACCTTCAAGTCAATGCCCCATCGGCTCCTGGAAACAACGTGTATCCTTATCCCGACGGCAACATCCAAAGACCTGCATTCGACCCTTGCTTCTCGGCTTGTGCCAAATACAACTCTGACCAGTATTGTTGCCTGGGCAAATACAATGGACCGGACAAATGCAGTCCCAACTATTACGCCAAAGCGGCCAAGACCATGTGCCCAGATGCCTACAGCTTTGCATACGACGACCAGTCCTCCACCTTCATCATCCCTTCTGGAGCCGGCGTCGAAGTTGTGTTTTGCCCAGGCGGCAGAAGTACAGTGATTCTCTCCACAAAAGCAGCACAACTTCGCGAATTGGCCAACACAGGTTCCGTCTCAAGCTCAAGCGGCTCAAATTCCACGGCTTCCAGCTCTGCGATCCCGAATCTTGATGCTCGAACACGTTACACTTGGTTGGCTTTTACAATGTGGTTTCTTTTCAGCTGTTGGTGATATCATGATCTTCCCAAGAGCGATTCTGAGCAAGGCGTGTCTTATGCAGTCTTTGGTTTGTGGTCTTGGTGCAATGATACATTACACAACTTTCGATGCTCCACACTATCGTGACCGCACATATGCCTGACTTTCAGTATTATCATCATGTCTTCCAAATTATCCTGCCTTTGTCTGAGCCGCGTTAAGAATCTTTCGAGACGGCCAGAGTCTTCACACCGCAGTACAGGAACATCGTCCAGGGTTGCTTGTACAGCACTTTCTGAGCCTAGCCATATCCAGCTAAGCACGAACCTCTCGCCATTGCAATTCACACATGGACGGCTCGCTTGTGAGCTTCTCGCTAATCAAATTACGATCAGAAATGTTGAGTGGAAACGGCATCTTCAGATGCAGAATTGCCTAGATATATACAGTATGATATACAGCTCTGTACAGTGGATTGGACGGCTCTATGGAAAAAGATCAAGAGCATCAGTTGTTGCGCTGTGATTTGCCTCCTTTTCCTTTCGCCTTTTTTGGTGCTTGAGGTTTGACTCCTTCTGCCTGCTCTTCCTCAGCGAACAGAGCCACGAGCGCGTCTGTGTACTTTTCCAATTGGGCAATGTCGCCGACCTTGATCCTCATGTAATCGAAAGCGACGCAGACTTTCATGTCACTTCCCGCTTTGATCTTGATGTGCTTTGCGACCTTATTCGCGGATGTGGAATCAACAAGAGCTTTGGGCTCGGACGGGGGAGCAGCCGTAACAGCGGTTGGGGCGTCAACCTCGTCGTCAGTGTTTGTGGAAATGTCCATTTCGTCTCCAGTTGCCGCTAGTGAGTTGACAGTGCCCTCATCTTCGTTCGTGTATTCCAACACGGGAACCTTCTGGTATCGTTGACTGAAGTGTGTCAAGACGCAGGCTTTTGCTCCCATGCCCAAGGCCACGCCGAGGGCCTCACTGGTTGTGGTATGGTTCTTTGCTTCAGCATCCCCCTGCAGCTCGTCATCGAACGTTGCTTCGTGGATACACACAGTGCTGCCCTTGCCGATGTGCATGAACGGCCTGGACGGACGGCAATCACCAGAATATGAAGCCTTGAAGCCGGAAGGGAATGTGACCGACACAGCACGAGCGCCGTGACAGTGCTGGACCTGCACACACTGGATGTCCTTAAGGTTCAATGCTTGTGGTGAGACCTGGGCGCAGGCGATTCTGTTGGCCCATGACTCCATAGCAGCAGCAGACCTGTTACTAAGAGCTTGTGTGGACGAGGGTGGAATGAACCATTGGAGAGTGGATTTGACGTTCTTGTGGAAGACGTTGGGAGTGATGCACAGTGGTGCCAGACGAGAGAACCCATAGTCGTCAGCGTGGCTGTATTCCTCGAGCCAGTGCAACATTGCTGGCTCAGAGATTACAGACAGACGATCTTGTTTGCTGAACACAGCTGTTGCATCAAAGTCGACATCAATCCCTGGATTGATGATTGGCGCTGGTTGTGAGCCGTGGACAGTCTTGTACCATTCGCGGATGACGGAGACGGTGCCCAGGTGATGGTCGGCATGCATATGACTGATCCAAATCACCCGTAGCTCCTTCATGATATCGTTGAAAACATCAGCGGTATACACACGCTTCAGCTGGCCCAGAGTATTTTCACCAGCGTCGAGAAGCATCGATCCCCAGCCTGGTACGCGTACGAGTGTTGCCGAAACATTGCGGTATTTGGATGGCAAGGCTGAACCAGTTCCCAGAGTGGTGATTTCTACATCCTTCTGAGGCAGACTGTCTGCCCAAGCTTCGAGAGCTTGTCTGCTGGCCTTGACATTCTCATTGGCCATTCGAGCGCGGTCGAGGACGTCTTGGGACATTTCTGCCTTGACTTTCTCAACATCCAGCAGAGTGTTCACCTCGTCATCCTGAATCTCAAGGGATGGCTCCAGCTGCAGCTTTTGTCCACGGTCGGCGATGGTTACTAGACCTTCCAAGCCAGTTGCAGATTCAGTTGTCTGCGCAGGGGATGTGTTGTCGTGCACGGGAGTGTTGAAGCGTGTAGGATCAATTTGACCGAGTCTTGTCGTAGCACTGGCGGCCGAGTCGAGCGCCAGTCTATTGGGGCAAAGTTCTGGGGACGAAACGATATGTTTCATATGCTTCATGTCCTCCATGAACTGCTTGAGCATGGGGTGTGATGCAACGTCCGGACCAAGTATCCAAATGAAAGCACCAACACCCGCCATAATGTCTTCCGACTTCCATTCGGGCCGTGAGACCAAGGCTTCGACGTATTCGCGAGAAGGCAGATCGATGACAGCCGCACCTCCACCTTGTTTACTTGGCTCCAGCACCATGTCTGGTGTTACGGTTTCGCCTTTGTCATTCTCAACATTCTGACCCTTACCCAGAGCTGCCCACTTGGGGCCCTTACCTACGCCCAAGTCTATCGCCTTCTGCGGCTGAAATCTGCCTCGCACCACATGATTACGGAAGATATACGACATAGCTACCTTGGCAGGTTCGGTGGGTGGAAGAGTTTCGATCAGAGCGCCAGGCCAGGGACGACGGACCATGACTTTAATGTTTGGCACTGGTTCCTTGCCCCCCGGCATGGGACCGGTGTACTTTACGAGCTTGTGGGTTTCGGGATCGTGAACGAACAGCGTGGCAGGCAACTGTACTTCGTGGATGGGCGTTTCGACAAGGGCATCCAGACGCCACGAGGAATCGAACATGTCTGAAATAACAGCCTTGGAAATCATCAAGGCCTTCTCTTTGTCTGCATGGCTGAGAGTCTCGGAAGTTTTGAGAGAATCCTGTCCATTGAGTTCATCGTAGCTACGCTTTCGAGGGCTACTCGAGGCGCTCAGTGATTCTGAGGCAGGGGAGATTGGCAATGCCCATACTCGGACGTTGTCGTCTGACCATGTAGGCTCGGCTGAGAGTGCTTGGACAATATCGTTGCCATACTCATGAACATCGACGGACATACCCTTACGGAATACGAAACGGCGAGCAGTAGCCAGAGTGTAATTGAGATTAGGACCACCAAAGATAGAAAGTCTCGCTTTGTCTTTGATCTCACGAGCAGCCTGCTCGGCCGCTTGTTCGACAACAGTTTCGTCGTTGATGTCGGTACCGTTGCGCTCTAGTTTAGTGAGGATCTTGCGCTTGGCATCTAACAAGCTGGCCTGAGTACTGGACGAGGAAGAGTCGGCCAGAGTCAGGATCATGCCAATCAGACCACCCGTCCTGTCCCATGTTGTGTTTCCGGTCAAGAAGAGCTCGGATACCTTCAGCAAGCGGACCTTCTGTTCGACTGAAGCTCTTTGGGTGCCCTCGGCAATATTTCCAATGAGATAACGCTTGCTGTCGAAGTGCAAGAGGAGCGAGGTGCCAGTGGTATCGGCGGTTGGCGTCGTGATAAATTGGATAAAGGATCTCATCCTGCGGTATCTGGTGTCGGCTTCCAAGCCTGGCCCCTTGGGTATCTTAACGGACGCGGATGGCGGGAATTCGATCAGATGAGCCTGTCGCTCTCCCCTCAGCTTTGGTGCGCGGTTTAGGCGTGAATGGGCCGAGTATTGTGGAAGAGGTCGGAATGCCTGTAGCCCCTCGGACCTGGGCTGCTGTCTTCTGAGGGCTGGTGTGTTCTTGTGGTCGTCGGACACGTATCGTATCAGAGGCGAAGCACGCTGGTCTTGTGTGGCTGTCGAGTGCGGTCGTGAGTTTTGCAATCGTGTGCAGGTTGCCAGTAGCCTTTGCTGCGACCGCGCCACTGATATCAGACTCGACGAGCAGCTCCGTGAGAATGCCAGATTTGCAGACTCCCCTACCTACCGTGGTACTTTTTCTGTGTTAACATGCATAATTTCTTGTCAATGTCAACTAAGCACGGTCCGCCGCTCCCGCTCCCGCTTCTGCTTCCTACGTCTACGACTCTCTCACTCTTTACATGCAAATCACCTTCAATCGGCACTGGGAAACAAAGCTGACCATGAACTCCAGTTTCAAGTCTATAGAGAATTGCAATATCTACATTGTGAAAGAGAATTAAACCACTGCCGAACGCCAACATTGCCCGAGAACGCTTCCACAAGGCGGGGGAATAAAGTGAATCATTGATGACCAAAGGAGAGAATGTTTTGACAAAGGAAATCAGATGCCATGACATGTCAAATGGCAACAAACGAATGTGGTCTCTCTTTGCCAATCAACCCCAACATACAAGAGAACTTCTTACTGGAAGTTGCTGGGCACCTGAAGACCATTGTTCAAGTTCAGCAGAGACATGTCAAGGGGTGCCTCGCGCTGCGAAGGTACCGAGCCGGCAGCACCCTGTTGAGCTTGGCCTACAGAGCCACCAAGGCTGGGATCCTTGCTGATGTCCTCGATGAAAGGAGCATAAGCAGGGTGACGCAACAGAACCTCGATAAGACGGCGACAGCGCCCGTTCTCTTCTTGGAGGCTGCGGTTCTCCACTCTGAGGTCGTTGGCCTCCTGTGCCTTCATGGCCACTTCGCCTTCGAGCTGCGAAATGTATTCTGGAACAATGTTAGCCTGTTTCTTGACTGTACACCTTGTAGACAAACTTACCCTTTCTACGAGAACGGAAGGCACGGGCGGAAACTTTGTTGCGAAGCTGGCGTCTCTCCTTGCTGCTAAGCTTCTTGCCCTCCTCACTGTTGAGCAAACGCTCATCCTCATCCATGTCTTCCTCCTCCTTGCGCATGCGTGCAACATGAGGAAGCATGCCGTTGGCAGAGTCGTCTTTGCCAGAAGGTCCAGCACTACCCTGACGCATCTGGTTGAGAAGGCGGGAAATGCTCTCCTCGGTGTGGGGATCAGACTGGTACGAAGAAGCGCGGCTTCTGTTTGGTTTGGCTTCGGCTTGCTGTTGCTGCTGGTGTTGTGCTTGCTGCTGCTGCTGCTGTTGCGCAAGACGTCTCTGCTGCTGTTGCTGAGCCTCGAATTGCATTCTCTGCTGCTGGACCTGGGCCTGTACCTGTGCCTTGGCCATAGCTGCCTGCTGTGCCTGTTGCTGGTGCATACCGGGCCAGACTCTGCCTACGTTGCTGGGAGAAGCATCGTTGGTTCCGATAGAAGTTGGGTCGACAAATTCGGCGGAGCGCGACTGGGAAGGGCCGGGCTGGGGGTAGTAGATAGCAGGAATGGTCTGGGAGGCGTTGAAGTCCATGCCCATGTCGGCGTCGACATCAATGCCAGAAGACCAGGAACCGTTGAAACCGTGGTCAAAGGCCATGTCGTCAATTCCCGAGTTGAAGCCGCCAAAGGCATGGCTGGGGGTGAAAGTGTCAGAGACGGGCGGGTTCATGGCAGAGAAACTGGCGACGGAACCAACCGGCAGGCCGGTCTGCTGCTTGAAGCGATCGTATTCATGGCTTGGGCCGGTAAACATGTGGGCGTCGTCTGCCTCGAAGGGCGAGGGGGCACTGTAGTAGGCCGAAGCATCGATCGAAGGGCGAGGGGTAGGGCCCGAGAGTTGAGGAGAGTTGAGAGAAGTGCCTTGGTTGAAGTCGAAGAAGGATTCCATATCAAGATCCGGCTTCAGAGCATGTGGGAGGCTGCCCATCTGGGCAAATTGAGCAGTGGCCATGATGCTGGTGACGGGCGAGGGGGGCCAGAGGAGCGATGCGTGCGAGGTTATGGGTACAGCGGATGTGCACGTTGCGGGATTACGCGGCCTTAGTGCCAAGACCAAGAGGCGCCTTTCGGAATTAAGAGTGAGCGAGTGACTGCGGATCGAGGCGTTGGCGTCCTTGCGACGAGGGCTGGCGATGAAGTGAAACTGGCGCGGTGGATATGTCGAGTGGGATTGCTGATGGAAAGGGGCAGGATGCAGAGATTGAGAAGGGGGAGAAAAGAAGGAAGAAACGATGAGTTGCGACCGGGCAGGAATCGACCAGGAATCGAGGGAACCATGACGGGCGTGCCTTTCCGAAACACAGCCCACAGCCCGGACACAGACCACCTTCCGAACGGCCCTAAGAAGCCGACTCACCGGCCTCAGTCAGCCCTGTGAGCACACATGCTTGTCGCTCTCTTTTTCTCTCCACGCTTTCCTCGCCAAGTTGCCAAACGCCCTCTTTGCGGCCTGACGGCACTCCTCAACACCGAGTTCATGCCATGAATCGATTTTTTACTTGACTGACTTTTGACGCTGCTGTGCTATTGAGATTCGATACAACCGCCACAGCTGAACGCCCAACACAGCCTCGCAGCTCTCAAACTTTGCCTTGGTCAGAACTTTCATTATCCCCGTGAGAATGGCCCCCCGTTTGCCAAACCCGAACACGCACATGTTTGCGGCCGACACCGGTTACTCCGTCAGTATCCGCCAAGTGGCCAGACTTGTGCCACTGAGGTAGGCGTTTTCTGCTCGACACTTGGGGATGATCATCGTTCGTGCGAGCCAACACTCGAATGTTTGTTCGAAGACAGAAAAACACGGGCACCTTCCGCAGCAATTCACAAGTCTAGAACGATGAACATTGTGAGATCTGTGGCGCCGCAGAGCTCGTCCGTCGAATATGCCTGACCTTGGATCTTAACATCGACTCACGGGTGTCGACCGCACGATGCTCAAATGCAATTCGAGTGTCGCTGCTTATAGTAGTAACCAGAAGCTACACTGGAACTTGTCGCCTATCATCTCGATAAGCATTGTTGTACTACCGTCAAGCACATGTCGCTCTTGCAATGGGGAAGATGAGTTCGTTTGCTGAAGATTTGGGACTCATGTCATCATCTCTTATTGAAACGATGGAGATCGACAATTGTCAATCTCCTGATTAACTCACCACATCTTTGCGCTTACAGTAGTAAGCTTGACACAGCTGCAAGTGGAGCCTGTCATATCGCGCGTGTGTCCGCTGAGCCACATTATATCTATAAACCACGATTCGACATAGAAGTGAGCCACATTGCAGCATCCGGTTGCCTTCCCTGAAGACATAGGCTGGAGTTGTAGAACCCACTGCCATCTCGGAACAGAGCATCGTTTGTTGAGAGACCGTTGTCTCTCGGCTCCCTCTGGAAGTGTCGCTTATCAGAGCTAATTCATGAATTTGCACGGCTTTTGTGCTGAAGAGCAGATCAACCTCCCGTTGTTCATCAGTGTTTTGAATTGATTTGACTTCATATGAGTTGTAAACTTGTGAATTTCGCTCCAGAGTTGGCATGACCGTTTTTCTTTGAGGGATTGCAACGGTGGCTGATCGAGAGTGAGTGTGTCGCCTGTGGCATAGAGTCTATACGTCGCCAAAGAAAAAACCGATCGTCTTGCGTCAGCAGCTGCGCCTGCACCTGGCTATTTTGGGGATTCGTGCAGGCCAATGCCATTTCCGGGAATCTCCCATTGCAGCAGACTAGCTCTCTCGTTATCTCATGTGCCCCTGAGTAGTCCCAAGCAGGTCGTTCGTAATCTGTCTAGTCCGCCGGTGTCTCTAGTACAGGTGTTCATTGGAACCCTTGATGTGATTTCGGGTGTCTGTTCCAAGCAGTGTTGTGCTCTCTTATGCCTCGAGATTGATGCTGCGGCCAAAACGATCGTAGAGTGCCGTTTTCAGGTGCTGCATCTCGTCTCTGTGTTCGCTCAACTTCTCTTCGACAGCCGTGACATCTGCATCAATCTTTTCGATTGACGCTGCCAGCAACTCTTGAACCTCGGGTAGAGGTAGCAAGAAGAACGAGCCTCCAATCTTGTATCTAGAGAAGACATAAGCTGAGCTCTGATCAAGTAGCTTCTGCCATCACTTACGAAACCTTCTCGTCTTCATCAGCAAGTTCGAGTTCTGACGAGACTTCTTCTAGATCCTCCTTCTCCTTCTGCAAGACACACTGTCAGCATTTTTGTCGCGCGTCTTGATGGGGAAGTTGAGAGAACCTCTTTAGTCTTGAGCTCTGCTTGCAAGAGCTTCTCTCTTTGGTGCAGTGTGCTGAAACGATTGATCTTGTCCTGGTCTTCGCGGCGGACTTCAGTCTCTTCGCCTTCTTCATCTTTCGACAACTATAAGATTATGAGTATATACTTTCAGATATATGAGGGTCAGATTGGTTACCATTCGTCTTGACATCATGGCGGCCATCTTTTTGCGGTTATACTATCAATTTGGTTGGCATGGTTCGAGGTGTCGACGGGATACGCTCTCTGTTGATGCAAACACGATCAAACTGCTTGGCGAGAACCTCCCCACCTTTGTCCCCTTCGAGACTCGCCAAACATGTGCTTCCACCATGAAGATCATTGTGTCTTACGGTACCGTCCATCTTGACTCCGCAACGTACTTGAGACAATGTGTTGTCAGAATATGGTCACGTTGTTCAGGAAGAAAGAGCGACTTCCACTACACCTAAATTACCACGTAATCCGCGCGCTTGCAAGGCTGGAGTAACAACCATGAGAACCCTCCTCCGGAAGGCAGCTCCAGCTATGAGTATATGATGATGCCCAATATACAGTGCGCCTCTGCTAGCGACTCTTCCTTCGCTTGGCATGCATGATTCTATATAACCTCATCTCTATGGAATACAGCTCTGGCAAGACAATTTCCTCTTCTTGCCTGGAGTCTGAGAACGGTGGAAGATGGCTGCCTCTTCAGGAAGCAACTTCGATTCGTAGGTACGTGGTCTAGAAGACGGGTTGGTGGCCCCTATAGAGGCGGCGAATCGGCTTGTCTGTCTTGAAGACAGAATATGCGCCAATTCCTCAGCCGCAAATTAGCCCCACTGCCTGACCACCACCTCCTCCTCCTAAGCCTGCAAAATCCAACACGTTGCCTGCAAGGCTGTGGATGCCTTATATTCCTCATAAGGAGGATTGTACCAACACGGTGGGCTCTCTGTATATATAAAGATATCTCTTTGCTCACTTGTTTCACGATATTCTGTATCACCTACACTACCCAGGAATATCTTATCACTGCTTTACATGCGACCATTGAATCTCGCATATCCAAAGCACACAAGAACAGCCACCATGATTACTTCTCCTACAGCTGGTCGAGCCATTCTTCGCAAGCCAAAGAAAATCATATGTGCCCTTGATGGTGAGTAGAGGATTTGATCAGTCATGAACACGCACTGACACAATGTAGGTACTTGGCAGGTATACAGATTGATGTCTTGTACCAAACGCGTTGGAGTACTAACCGTTACTGAAGGATAGTGATTCCGGCTGGATTAACGGAAGTCTGAAAACACCCTCCAACGTTACCAGGATCTCGAGAGCTATCAAACCCGAGGATAGCGAGCATCACGCTCAGATCGTCTACTACCAGGCAGGAATTGGGACAGGAATTGGGCTTCGTGATCGACTACTTGGTGGCGGTACTGGGGCGGGCCTTTCAGAGCACATACGAGAAGCTTACTATTTCTTGGCCAACAACTACTCACCTGGTGATTCGATATTCTTAATCGGCTTTTCCCGAGGTAGCTTCACGGCAAGAAGTGTTGGTGGACTCATTGGGAACCTTGGATTGTTGAACAAGAAAGGTCTCCCCTTCTTTTATGAGATATTTCTCGACTGGGAGAATGCAGGCAACCCTGATGCACGGGAACCTTCGTTTTGGGAACATTATCGTGATCCTTTGGATCCGGGAAGGAAGCACATGCCCCAAACGCCATCGAACGACCCGGCAAAGGTTTACGACTATCTAGATGAGTATCGCGCTAGTATGTACGGCGAGAGGCATACATGTCATCTGACATATGCTAATTCATGTATTGCTTCCAGTGCTGCGGAGTTCCGGACTAACCCACGTCGTTCCAATTCGGGAGAATGACCTACGTGATGTGCCTATTAGAGCGATTGGCGTCTGGGACACTGTTGGTAAGATGAGCTTTCGTATGTGTAAAGTTATGAGAGATTCTGACCTTGACAGGTGCCCTTGGTATTCCGGTCAACCCGTGGTTTCAGAAGCATCTCGGGCTACCTGGATTTTTGCACGAGTACAAGTGGCTCGATACAAAGCTTTCTGACAAGGTGGAGAATGCATTCCAAGCGTTGGCGCTGGACGAGCATCGAGCGCCTTTCTCGCCTGCTGTATGGGAGAAGTCCGAAAAAAGTCATACGGTCAGTCCATGTCGACATCCTGCTGGGCTATTGCTAATTGTATCATAGTATCTGAAGCAAACCTGGTTCCCGGGAGCACATTCGAACGTCGGTGGTTCGTATGATGACACCGCCACAGCGGATATATCGCTAGCATGGATGATGGACCAGCTTTCGGGCGAGAGCAGAGCCTCTACTGATGTGCCACTGGACAAGAAAGATTGGATCGAGTTCTACGATGACTATTTGGACACGCAACAAGCGTTGAACAAGGTTTGGTATCAGGCCAATCCGCCAGTGCGAGGTTGGTCATTGGGCGCGATCTATAATTCGTTCACCTTTCCACAGAGTCTAGCGGGGCGGGTGGTTCGAACCCCCGGTCGGTACAGAGTAACGGATCCATTGACGGGCAGGGAGAAGTGTGGCGGGAAACTCATGGAAAACACGCACGAGAGTATACATGCTTCGGTCAGAGCGCGTATGGATCTTGGGGGATCTGCTTCGGAATCGAAACCCAGCAAGTGGTCAAAGTTCGTGCAATGGTTGCTGAAACTGCTCGGCAGGAACGGGACAGTCTTGTACAGGCCCGAAGCACTGCGTAAGTGGAAACTTCACGATGGACACAAACACCACAACGAGTTCTCGATCAACTCCAAGCTTACTACAGGAGGGGAGGGGAGCTCGATAAGGGCTCCCTGGTGGGAGTGGATTGGTAAAGACAAGCATGTACCACCAGGTCGTGTGTTGAGCGAAGATGTACTGGGAAGATTTGAATTACAGTTGCTCAGACATTACGCAGAGGTCGCAGATGAGGTTGAGGCCAGCAACAAAGGGCTGGCAAGTGTCGAAGAACTGAAGATGGTGCAAGAGCGGGTGGCTATAAGATCGGCGACAGTATAGGCGTCTGCATTGATCAGTAGTCATTACGAGATTAAACATAATGGGATCTGGTGTTTCGGTGTTTCGGTGTTTCTGTACAAGTCCAAGGACAACGAAGTTTATGATTAACATGACATCGGACCGCTGCTTTTTTGTATGCTGAAGACTGTCACGGAGAGGAGGTTGGTTGAAGACGGGTGAAGGCAGGAAGACGCCAAGTCTGGCGAGATGCAGCCCTCGGAGCCGAAGAGATAGAGTTTGTGGGGTTGACCTGATTTCTGCTCACCGCCGGGCAATCAGAAAAAGTCCCGGAGCATGCGCAGAAGCGACACCAAGACAGTTCGAGACGACGGCATAGTCAACTTTCGCACAAGATGGTCAAGCGCAAGGTCGGAGCGCTCGAGAAGGTCGATGCAGACCTGCCGAACTTGCAGTACAAGGTCCGCAGAGACCCAGCGTAAGTTGCCAAAGCATTTCAAGACGACGCCATCCACTCTGACACGCCGCCAGATCATACAAGGATGACTTCAACAACCAGTACAGCCAGTACCAGGCTTTCCTGCAGCTCTTCATGCAGGCTCCCAGCTCGACCGACTCCCAAGGTCTGGTCAGTCTCCGCGAGTTGATCGACTTTGTTGCCCACTGCGCCGACTGCTATCCCAAACTCACCGCCGACTTCCCTACCGACCTCATGGCTCTGCTGCGCCTGCACCATGCCGAATTGGAGCCCGAACTACGTGACAAAGTCGTCGGCAGTCTGGTCCTGCTGCGCAAGAAGGACATCATCGACTCTGCAGTGTAAGTCAACCACTATCGTGCCCGTGCCCTCTGCTGACTCTCTTGACTTGCAGCCTGCTCAACGCTCTGTTCCCTCTACTAGTCGACACGCCTAGCAAAGCCCTTCGTACTCTCCTGTTCACAAAGATCATTTCCGACCTCCGCACCTCAAACTCAAAGACCACCAACCACAAACTCAACCGTACCATCCAGACTGTCCTCTACAACTTGCTCACATCCGATCCCACTTCAGCCAAGGGTGTCTGGGCCGTTCGTATCACCCGTGAGATGTGGGCCAGACAAATCTGGACAGATGCCAAGGCCGTCGAGATCATGAAGGAGGCTGCCCTGTCACAACACGAAAAGGTCGTTACTGGAGGTGTGCATTTCTTCTTGGGTGGTGACAAGGAGCGTGAAGAGAAGGCCGAGGACGACAGCGATGACGAAGAGAACATCGACATGGGAAAGCTGCGCCACCAGGCTGGTATTAACAAGAAGACAAAGAAGAAGCTTAATGATCTGAGGAAAGCGGCCGCCACTGTCAAGCGCAAGGAGAAGAAGAAGAAGGCCCCGCACCCCCTCAACTTCTCTGCCCTGCACCTCCTTCACGATCCTCAAGGCTTCGCCGAAAGATTGTTCCACCAACATCTCAACACCCAAGCCCCCAAGGCCAAGCTCAAGCTCGACCAGAAGTTGGTCGTCCTGCAGCTTGTCTCTCGCCTCGTCGGTCTACACACGCTGACTCTGATTCCTCTCTACTCTTACTTCATCAAGTATCTCACACCCAAACAACCCCAGGTCACTTCTTTCCTCGCTTCGCTTGCTCAGTCGACTCACAACCTCGTTCCCCCGGACGCTCTCGAGCCCCTGGTTCAAAAGATCGCCAACGAGTTTGTTTCCGAAGCCGCTGCTTCTGAGGTCGCATCGGCTGGTCTGAACGCCATCCGTGAGATTTGTGTCAGACAACCTCTTGCCATGAACGAGACCCTCCTCCAGGATCTTGTTGAATACAGAAAGAGCAAGGACAAGGGCGTCATGATGGCCGCAAAGGGTCTGCTGAGTCTGTACCGTGAGGTCGGCCCAGAGTTGTTGCGCAGAAGGGACAGAGGTAAGGATGCTTCGATAGGCATCCAGAAGGGTACTTTGAAGGACAGAAAGTTCGGACAAGTCGAAGCAGGTGGTATCGAAGGTCTGGAGCTCCTCGAAGAGTGGAAGGCAGAAGAGAGGAGGAAACGACGCATCGAAAAGGGTCTTGACCCTGATGCTTCTGATGCAGACGAAACCGACGAGGAGGAGGATGAAGACGCAGGCTGGAGCAAGTGGGATCTCGAAGAGGACGACGATTCAGGTGAAGAAGGCTGGATCAATGTCGAAAGCGATGGCGAGGACATCAACATCAGCGACAGTGAAGATGAAGACAAGAAGCCAAAAGCGAAAAAGCAGAAGACAGATGTGGATGCGCCTAAGGATGCTCCCAAGGATGCTGAGGACACACCCAAGGACCCCATTGCCGAGTTCTCCAAACTCGCCACAACACGGATTCTTACACCCGCAGATCTTGCCAAATTGCAAGAGCTACGAACGAGCGCAGCTGTGAACAAACACATGCCCTCACAAAAACGTCAACAGCAGAGTGCTTCAGGACGTCACGCTGATGATCCCCTCACAGCTGCAGAAATTGAAGGTCTTGCATCGCTGTCTTCGCGTACGACCAAGGAGGAGAAGATTGCATTGGCGAAGGGAGATCGTGACGAGAAACACCAGTCTACCACGGCCAAGCGCAAGGAGAAGAAGGAAGCCGAGGGCAAGAGTACAACCAACAAGGAGAAGGCTCGCAAGAAGAACTTCCTCATGACTCTAGGAAAGGCCAAGAGGAAGGGCAAGAGAAGTTTGGTCGATCAACGAAAGATTTTGAGAGGTCACATTGACCGACAAAAGCGTGGTGGTAAGCGTGGAAACGCAGGATCAGGATAGACAGCATATTACTCTTTTTTTCGAATACATGGAGCGATTTTCAAGCACCGATCTACCCTGTCTTTATATCTTCCGATTCAATAACAGTGACTAGTTTCAGTGCCCCTTGGTGAGATCTGTCGAGGAGGAAGGAAATAAGCCACCGGTACCGGTAGGCTACAGCATAATCGACCATTTTCTGGCTGGCTTGCTCATTGTTTGGAACGGCTTGGCACGCGTCTATCTTGTCGACGCGACCAACGACCACTTCCAACCGCCCACTTCACAAGAGCATCGATAATCCATTCGCCATGGCAAAACGTCCCAGGAGTCCTTCTCCTACGAAAGGCGCGTCAGGAGACCAAGATCACGACTTCTGGATCTCCGAACCAATTGAAGATCGCTCAAGCACATTCCGGGCCTTCTTCTCTCCGACTATGCCTGCAAAGGAACTTCAGAATTTGGACCAGATCAAAGATGCTTCTCACCGTATCCTGGCATGGCGAAGTCCGTCATCGCAGAGAACATTGGTCGGCAACGTGCGTACTCTTGAAACCGGTACAGACGATGATGGAGAACGATATGGAGGCCGTCACGTTCTCAAAGTCATCGAAGAGATGCGCGTCGAAGGTGCTCTTGTTGTTGCAAGGTGGTATGGCGGTATCATGCTGGGACCTGCCCGATTTGCTCACATCGAGAATTCTGCTAAAGACGCTATTCGGGCTTGGCGGCAAAACGAGGATAGCGAAGGCCAGAAGCGCAGACGAGTTGAAGATGAAGATATGGAGAAGGCTACTTTGATTGTTGAGCTGGCCGATCGGGATCAGAACATTCTGGTATTGAGACGACTACTAGAGGAAAAGACAAAGCAGACACAGCCACAAGCCGAACAGAAACCTCCTTCAAGACCCCCGTTGTCAGCACCCGATTACAGTAGCATGCCTCTCGAACGCCTGAGACAATTCGACAAAGCACGAGACAGCACTGTCGCCTTTCTTCTGAAGAAGATTGATGAAGCAGAGAAGCAGAATTTACCAAAGAGCGCAAGCCCTGATCCCATGTCTCCTCCGCCTCGCCAAGCTGTGAAAGCTGAGAGTGCGACAAAGGATCTCGACACTGCTGTGACAAATAGCTTTGCTACCAAAGACCGGCCTGGCCTTGGTGAAAAGGAAGCCCCGAAAACTGATACCCAAGCTGAGAACAATACTACCTCCGGATCGGGGCACATCAAACTGGCACCTCTCAAACCTTTCGAAGAGGAGGATTCGAGTGACGATGATGACGAAGGCTGAGACTGAACCGTATATGCTATAATGGCTCAAGACGTTCCTACTCACAGGATCGACTCGGGACCAGCAGAGCATTCAGTGGGAGCCTCCGAGGATTGACCACCACATTCAGCTTCGTAATGGCACTTTCAATACTGCGTACTCGCATGTGCACATCATCCTGGGTCTACAACCGAGCCAAACGATAAACTCACCTACCCGGTCGAGTACCATGACTTACAAGGTTTCTGACACGAGCCACAAATACGCGGGATCCAAATACGGATATGCGCCGACAGTACGGGGGTACCTGCTCCCAGTGGACGTAATCTGATCTTGGGAAGCAATGTACATTCCGACAATTTGTCCTCCAGGGATCATCCTGGTGAAATTTCTCTCTCGTAGCTTCAACTCTCCGTTACGAGCCTTTGTCTAGCCTACAATCTATGTAAAGGCTGCACCTCCTTCACCAAAATCAACACTCAGCCCGTTCTTACCCATAGAGCCTCCACTCTCAATCGCTTCATGCGCCTTTCTCAGACCCTCCAGATCCAGTCTGAAGCTCTGCTGCAGATGAGTCTTGACCTTTCCGTCTTCCACCAATTGTCTGAGCTCTTCCAGTATCTTGCCGTGGCTGTTCATATCCACCCCATACCATGGTTTTGTGCCCAACAGCTCCCACACAAAGCTCAACGACTTGGCCATGAATTCCGTGCCGTACATCTGTATATCTTTTGCCTGTACAATCGAGCAGACTTTGCCAAATGGAGCACATATCTTGGCTGCCGGCTCGATATAAGGAGTCGTCGAGTGGGTGATGAAAATGTACTTGATCGGTACTTTGAGTCCCAGCTTTTCGATTTGTGGTGGCAGATCTTCGCGATGATTCACTGTGTGAGTAGCTCCCATTGATTTCGAGAACTCGGTGGTCTCTGGTCGCGATGTGGTGGTAATGACTACCGGCAGATCGAGGACTGTCCTAGCAATCTGACTTGCAACCGACCCAACGCCTCCAGAACCATTGATTATCAGAAGTCCAGCTTGTTCGCCTTTCTTGATTTCCATTCTCTCAACGAGAGCTTCGTATGCAGTGATCCAAGTGAGGGGTAGGGCTGCAGATTCGATGAAGTTGAGGTTCTTGGGTTTCTTTGCGACAGATCGAGAATCGACCAGTTGATACTCTGCATTTGAGCCTTGTCGTATAGGTGAGCCCGAATAGTAGACTTCATCTCCAGGAGAGAAGTTTTCCACTTTGGAGCCGACTTCTTCAATCAAGCCGGCTCCATCGAAACCTATGATCTGGTAGCCGCCTTCGCCTGGCTTGGGCTTGGGTACGTGATCATAGTAGTCTGTGTGAACGATATGAGAATGTTGCTTCTCCTCTATAGTATGAAATACTCACCAGCATAGTCATCGTAGACTCCGGCTCTTACTTTCATGTCGATCGGGTTGACACTGGCAGCTTTCACTCTGTAATCGGTCAGTATCAATGTTTTCTTTCTGTCTGTTTGATGGACGTGACTTACTGTACAAGTAAATCATAATCTCCCAAGTCCGATGGCTTTGGCACTCTTTTGTGCACAAGATTCTCGATTCCTCCATACTTCTCCACGACGATGGCATTTATGTCAGGCATGATTTGTAGATTGAGATTGTTGATGTTTTTGGTCAGTGAAGATGTAATTATGGATAGCTCAAGATGAAGATGATGGAAGATTTACGGTAGGCAGGTGCACCTCTTGCACTCTTGCCCGTAGCAAGAGCAATATACTTACCCGGTCATCGTGATGTCAGTCATGCTTCGATGTTTACCAGGATCACAGATGACGATCATTTATCGGACAGACATTTTCTGAAATTCCAGTTTCGTTGGACGATGAAAATGAGCTAAAGAGTATGCTCTGGATGGAATGGAGGACAAACATATGCATGAGCCATTGGCGAGCAGTTTGAAGATGCTGCACGCTTAGTGACAGGGTGACACCAGAAACAACCGCCATGTTGACATGGCCACATCAGACGGAAGGATTACCCCTATATCTTGCAAGTAGACAGCTGGTAGCTGTTATGGTTATACACAGGACTGACCAACGGTGATTATATGGATTATAACAATACGCGATATGATCCGAGACCTGAGACGTTTATTGAAATTCAAGACGAAGTGTATGTCAGCTTCTCATCCAGCATGCCTAATGCAACAAACCGTTGATGACTCACACGCATACGTTGGCCCTTCTACGTGTCTTGCGAGAGAATAGTCGTGTCATACTATGTGTGTCTACCACACAAGGAGCAGCAGAACCTGGTTTCTTGGGTTGATATCGAATAGCCAATGGAGGGACAGGGTGACACAAGGAACGAGACCGAATTTGGAATGCAACGACCTCGAATAACCGACAATCTCACAATGTATCTATCGTGCTATTACATACAGTACTACAGTCTTGATAGCTAGCAAGCCAAAGGATGTTTACCAAACTGACTTCTCTCACCAAGTTCGACACCGTGTCTCTGATTCTGTACAGCATAATCCATCACCCTGTGGTTGTACTCGTTCTTGTTGATCTCTCCTTCAAGCCATTCTCCAAGAGTCGACGCATCAAAAGCAGCCTGACTTGTCGATGCCGCCGTGTGAGGCCTGAACCCAGCCAAAGAATCTCCCACCAACAACAGCTTTCCATCAAAGAACTCGTTGTTCGGCGAGATGTTATCGGTAATGGCTTGGACGAAAGGATGTACCGTCTTATCCACCAGCTCAGCGAACTGAGGCGGCAGAACATCTTTAGCTTCTCGTTTCTGTTTTGTCCAAACTTCATCCTTCATCTGGTCAGGTGGAAGAGTGATATGGTGATGTAATCCATCCTTTCCTGTCATTAGATTTGCCAGCTCATCACTGTCTTCCTTGTAGTTTCTATACCACACCCAGTTCATCAGTCTCTTGCCAGGTTCCAGTGTGCCATTTTCTCCCGGAATTGCGTAAGCCAGGATTTGAGTGCCATCAGCGTGATAGAAAGCAAATTTCTCGACGAAAGCTTCTGCAGCAGATTCCGAGACTTCGGCTTCAGGAACGGTACCTCGAAGGGCGACATAACCAGCGTATGTTCGTTGGACGTTTGGAATTAATGTTCTGCGTACTGAGGAGCTCGCTCCGTCGGCGGCTATCACCAGATCTGCAGTTATCTCCTCCTCTTTGTCGGACTTGTTCGTCCAGCGTACGCGAACGCCCTCCGAGGGTCCAAGATCCTCGACAAATTTAACGTTACAGCCGTATTGGTAACTTGCTATTCCATGGCTGGAGTTCGATAGTTTGGTCTTGAGTTTCTCGAGATCCGAACCAGAAATGTAGTCCTTGATATCCATGTCATCTACCCTCCATCTGAGATATCTGTAAAGAGTATCCCAGCTTGTCATTCTTTGATCCTTCTTCTCGGCACTTCCTTGAATGACATTGCCTTTGCGATCAAGGTAATGTCTCAGCGTGCTCAGAACGGCAAAGTCATGTCCAGGACACACGTAGCGAGAGAAGAAAGATTGTGTATCGGGTCCAGCGACTACACCAGCACCCTGGTTGTGTAGAAGAGCGGTTGGCGATCTTTCTAGAATTGTTACTTTGACTTTTGGGCAGTGGACCATGATGGCCAAAGCATGCATGAGGCCGCCAAGTGAGCCGCCAACGACGACAACATTTTGTAGTTTAGATGGATGGAGCATGCTGAGGTTGGAATTTAGAAGTCAAAGAGAAGAGCGAGAGTGCGCACAATGCTGGCTGGACACTCTATATGAATATTCTATCTACCGGAATCGCTAAACACGTCATTAACATGCCCGCCTGGCGCTCTCGATCGTCACATAGAAAGCAGCCGATCAAGGTAGCCTCCCCGTGCTCGCACAGTCAGTGACTCTCACCCCACTCTCGCGACCACATAGACGCGGTGAATGAAGCTAATACACGGTTCGTAAAGATCAAATGTGGGATGTTCTCACAAACAAAAAAGATAAAGTAGAAACCGGCGTTGAATCATCTAAGATGCTATTGAATGAACATAGGAAATTGCGGCTGCGATTACAGACAGGCGATATTATACACATGCCATTGGCAAGAGCAGTGATGGCAGTATCGGAATCATGACCGATGCTTAAGCCAGCCACTCACCAGCGACCCAGCGGTTGACCATCTCAAGAGAGGCAACAGGCTGATCGTAAGGAACCATGTGGCCACCACCATCAATTCTCAGGAAGGTGAAGTTGCCGCTGCTCTTGACGGCTCCAGCGGTAGAACCGTCGTGGAGAACGTAGTCCTTAAGGGGAGTCTTCTTGAAGTCCTTGTGGCCGGGCCACTCGAGGGCCTCGGTCCAGGCTTGGTTTCCGAGCCAGTTGCCTATAAAATGTTAGCTATTTGATCACGAGGAGCGAGGGGAAGTGTAGAACGAACAAATGTAGTCCAAAGAACCAGCATAGATCAGGACGGGGATCTCCTTGAGAATACCAGGGACAAGGCGGTGGAAGGGCTGCATCCAGTCACCGGCGAAGAGGAAGTTTCTGTTGATGTCAAAGTTGCAAGAGTCGTACTTGCTGACCTCGGCACCGAGAGCCTTCATGACCTCAGGTCTGTTGAGGTACTCGCTGATCCAGTCGAGCTCGTCGTAACAGAGACTGTTGCTGCCACACTTCTTGGTGATGTCGTAAGGGTTGCGGCCAGTCTTCTGGTAAGGACCGATCATGGCGTTGTTGCAGTAGATGGAGGCAGGAACACAGGACCAAACGCTCTCACTGTCGTAACAGCTCTGGATCAAGCTCAAGCAACGAGGCAGGGCGTTGTCCATAGCCTGGCACTGTTGAGGGTCAAGAACGGCAGGGGAACCACCCTCGCCACAAGCCATGGGACGGTACTCGGGGTACTGGGTCAAGCCATCGGTGAGACCGTTACCGATGAGAACGGACTGGAGGTTAATGTTGCGCTTCTTGTGCGAGAGAATCTCAGAAGCAAAGACGGGGATGTAGTGGCCAGCGTAAGATTCACCAGAAATGTGGAAAGGCTGGGTAGCGTACTCGGGGAACTGCTTGAAGAACAGAGTCAGGAGAGCGTAGACGTCCTTGCCAGCAGCGACAGTGTTGGTGACTGAGCCGCCACTGTACGAGTAGCCGACGTTGACGGGCTGGTCAAGGAAGATGACCGAGGCGTTGGCATTCCATGACGAAGGGTTGTACTTGAGGCTACCGTCCTTGTTGATAGACGAGGGGCCAAGCTCCATGAACAGACCGGTCAACGAAGAGCAGCCAGGGCCACCGTTGAGCCAAAGGATAACGGGGTCGGTCTTGGGGTTGTTGCGGGACTCGAAGAACCCTGTATGATGCATTAGTGGATGCTACAGAGAGCAGGTGAGCAATCGCCACTTACAGTAGAACAAGTGCTTGTCGTCCTCATCATCATCGAGGTATCCGCTGTACTGCTTGACCTTGTCAACGCCGAGGTGACTGGGGTCGACCTTCTTGGTTCTCAGGCTGTAGTTCTCGAGCTTGCCGTCGATCTCTCTTTCCTTCTGGCCCTGGGCATTCTCAACCCAGACGCTCTGGATGTCAGCACCCTTCATGATGTGGTCCCACTCTTTGTCATGCTTGCGCGAGTGAGGCTTGGGCAGAGAGAAGAAGCTGGTCTGGTCCATTGCCTCGGGGAACATGAGGGCGACCTCATCCCAGATCTGGCGAGCCTCGCCAGTCAAGGACTTGAGGGACTCTTGCAGATTGTGTAGAGGCTTAGACCATCCCTCTGAGACCTGCTTAGGGGCCTTGAGAATGGACTGGCCGGGGGTGACGGCAGCCGTGGCGGCTCCGATCAGAGAGGCGTATACAGCGACCTTCATGGCGGCGCAGACGGTTGTGTAGCTGCTTGTAGTGCTTTGTGCTATCAATGCAGCACAAGATCAAGGAATTGATGTAGAAGGATGGATGATAAGAAGCGAACCTCGAGCTTATCAAGGTAGAGTGGATGGGAGAGGAAGAGGAGAGGAAAGAGGCAGCCTAACAGACATGTGGGGAGGAGCACCGAGCATCAAGGTCATGCTTCCCATGCACGGTTCCTGGCACGCCCGCCTGCCGAATCTGGCAAGGATGTGACGGATGTGGTACCAGCCGTCTGTGCTTGTCTTAACCACCGTACCACCTTGGACACCTAATTGTGATAAGGAGCTCTGCATGGGATTCAAGGGATCGAAGAGAGGGATGAAGTGATTATCTTGGTTGGATACAGGCGTATTGCTAACCACAGACGAGACTCCCCATCTGTCAGATACCTTGAAAGTAACCCTCTTGATCCAGATGTACTGACTCGACGCTGGATAAGTAAGTGGCACACGTCGGATAGCATGTCCTCTATGAGTCGCGCGAGCTTATCTGCTTTCCCCGGCTGCCATGACGACGTTTTCGCCAGGCGCGAACGGCTTTAGCAGCTTTTTGCATACCGAACTTGGTTTGCATGAATTATTGTTAACCCAGCCTCTTTTCAATATTACATCGTATATCGTCACACTATCAAAATGCCTTCGGCCCAGATTAACCAGGTATGTCCCTATCTTATACTCGGCATCGGGAACATGGTACTGACAGTCATGCGCAGCCGTCGAACCAGATCAGACTTACAAATGTCTCTCTTGTCCGTATGAAGAAGGGTATGTTGCACTCTCCCTTGCGCACAATCCTACCGTCTCGCGTACTGTGTCAGTTCTCCTTAGAAGAGCACTCAACTCATTCCTCTCAGGCAAAAAGCGTTTCGAAGTCGCATGCTACAAGAACAAAGTCCTCGAATGGCGTTCTGGTGTCGAAACAGATCTCGACAATGTCCTCCAAATCCCGAACGTCTTTCTTAACGTCTCAAAAGGTCAGGCTGCTCCCTCAGCAGACCTCACAAAAGCCTTTGGAAAGGTGCCTTTGAATGACATCATTCTGGAGATTCTGAACAAGGGCGAACTGCAGGTTGGTGAGAAGGAGCGACATGCTCAGTTGGAAAGAGTCCATGCCGAAGTCATCGACATCGTCGCAGGCAAGCTGGTCGACCCCAAGAGCAAGCGCGTCTACACCACTGGCATGATTGAGAAGGCACTCGACCAACTCAGCAGTCAAAGTGGAAAGGATACCACCACACCCAACGCAAGTGGTACTGCAACCCCTGTAGAAGGCGAGAGCCAGGCCGAACACAAGCCCAAGCCTATGTGGACCGGTGTTGTGACCACACGCGATGCCAAATCTCAAGCACTCAACGCCATGAAGGCTTTGATCGCACATCAACCCATTCCGGTTGCTCGCGCAAGAATGAGACTGAGAATCACTTGCCCTACTTCGGTCTTGAAGCAGGCAGTCAAGAACGCACCTAAACCCGGTGAGGAGGCTGAAGGCGAGGCACAGGCAAAGGGCACTATCAAGGACAGGATATTGGGCTACATCGAGCAGGTCGAGAGTCAGGACATGATGGGCGAAGAATGGGAGGTTGTCGGCTTCGTCGAGCCCGGCAGCTTCAAGCCTCTCAGCGAGTTTGTCAGTGGACAGACCAAGGGAAGAGCCAGAGCCGAGGTTTTGGACATGGCCGTCATGAATGATGGTGACTAGTGTATTGGTGGAGAAGTCTGGTCTTTCTTTTATTGCTTTATAGCGAACATACCCCAGGAGTTTGGTCCATATCAAAAGTGCTTCTTGTCTTGAATGTGTACTTCTTTATCTTGACGTGCTACAAATCACCATATATGTGTGTCGCGAGGATTGCTGGCATGTGCTGAAAACTGCCTCGTTTCATCAAGTCACTTTACAAGAGGTCTCATTCCCAAGGGTGATATCGGGGCGGCAAAGAGCATTGTGTTTGTCAACGAGAAAGAAAAGGATTTTATTTTCTTCAACAGCACAATGTCATTGAGATTGGACCACAACAACAACCATAGTCTTGCGCCGTATCCATGAAGAAAGCCGAGAGCAGACTGCTTTGGTATTTTTGATTCGGCTGTAAAACGCTGCACCACCACACGCCCCAATATCGTTCCGGGAAAATGTTGTAGAATGCGAGTCGTTTACTTCTTCTTGCTGACACCGACGGTGCGACCACGGCGGCCGGTGGTCTTGGAGTGCTGACCACGGACGCGGAGGCCCCAGTAGTGGCGGAGACCTCTGTGGGCACGGATCTTCTTCAGTCTCTCGAGGTCGTCACGGAGCTTGGAGTCGACACCGTTGGCGAGGACCTGGAAGTCCTTGCCGTCGACAATGTCACGCTGTCTGTTGAGGAACCACGAGGGGATCTTGTACTGGGTGGGGTTCTGGATGATGGTGACGATGCGCTCGAGCTCTTCCGAGGTGAGTTCACCGGCGCTGTTTTGCTCGTATTAGAAACCAGTCTTTTGTGCTGCAGTCTTTCCGGGGGCCAAATGCGTACCGCTTGCTAAGGTCGACATCGGCCTTCTTGCAGACCAAGTTGGAGTAGCGGCGACCGACACCCTTGATCTTGGTCAGGGCGTACATGACCTTCTGCTTGCCATCAACCTGTAAAATGACATGTCAACACTGGTCTCTTCTTGTCGTCTGGCGATGCGTGCGGGTGCCTGTGGCTTTGCGTGTCTGGATATGAAGGGAGGCAATTTTGGGCATTGGGAGGAGCGCAATATCGGGCGGATCGTGGGTATGCGTACGTTGGTGTTGAGCAGACGCAGAATGAACTGGAAGTTCGACTTTTCTCCGGAGACGAGCGACATCGTGGCGGTTGATGAGCGATGTTACTGT
>SWBJ01000152.1:0-109668 GCA_024195555.1 Aureobasidium sp. EXF-12298
CAAGATGAACATCTGTGGTGAGGAGTCTTTCGGTACTGGTTCCAACCACGTCCGTGAGAAGGATGGTCTCTGGGCTGTTGTCGCATGGCTCAACATCATTGCTGGTGTTGGTCAGCAGAAGGGCGAGACCCCCAGCATCAAGTCCATCCAGCAGGACTTCTGGAAGATCTACGGTCGCACTTTCTTCACCCGTTACGACTACGAGGGTTGTGAGACCGAGGGTGCTGACAAGATGACCGCTCACGTGAAGGAGCTCATCACCACCAAGAAGGACGAGTTTGTCGGATCCACCATCTCTGGCCGCAAGGTCATCGAGGCCGACGACTTCAGCTACACCGACCTTGACGGCAGCGTCAGCAAGAACCAGGGTATCTACGTCAAGTTCGACGACGGCAGCAGAATCGTTGTTCGTCTGTCTGGCACCGGCTCCAGCGGCGCCACCATCCGTCTGTACGTTGAGAAGCACGACGCCGACGAGAAGACATACGAGATGGACGCACAAGACTACCTCAAGGACAATGTCAAGCTCGCCACCGATCTTCTCAAGTTGCAGGAGTTCATTGGCCGTACCGAGCCTGATGTCAAGACCTAAATGTCTTGTTTGAACCGAGATGTAGCATTTTAATATAACGACTTTGCATGTACAGGAACAGAGCGTACATATTACGAAAAGAAAAACAATTCAAACTTCAAATTCATTCGTTGTTCTACTGTTGTGACTTGTGTGTTTAGTTGTAAATGGAAGATGATTGAAGTGGTTGCGGCACTTGAACTTGAAGTCTGACGATTTAGAGGTAGATATCTAAGGTCTACGAGGCCAAATCACGATTGCCTCCGTTTCTATCAAGATCCTTTTCGCCAGAAGTGGCGCCGAAGCCTTCTGCCTCGAGGCTCTGAACAGTCGTCTTCGCCTTCTCAGCGCCAACCTCTTGAGTGATCTCTTTGGGCTTAACCTCCTTGTCACCAAGGATGGTACCCTTCGCATCACCGTCAATCTCGGCAGTAGTGTCATTCTCCGACTCTTCCTTTGGCTCAGCACCATTGACGAAAAAGACTCTTTTGTAATATCTGGCTTCCTCGATGCTCTCGAGGATATCAGCTCTAGCCTCGTGTTTTCCAGCCTTCGGAGGACTCTTTTTCAGAATTGGGACCGGAGCCCATCTTTTTGCAGCTTCCTTAATTGCAGAGACATCTAGGATGCGGTGATGTAGATATTTCATTACTGGAGTGTAAGGTTGTTTGATCAAGAAGCCTCTATCAGCGTGAACGGTGTTTCCAGCCAACAGCGCCTTTTTCCTCTCTGGACAGTATTTTTGCACATAGGAGAGTAATTGCTCAGAAGCTTGTTCAGCAGTTGTTGTGGAAGCTAGACATGCGGCTGTTAAACCAGTCTTGCCGTGTTGAGCAGTGCACCATTCGCCCATTGCGTCCAGTTGGGATTGAGAGTGTTGGATGATGGCTTCGTAGCCTTGTTCGTCGAGGAGGTTTAGGTTTGCGTCTGTGATGAAACAACAGAGGGACATTATGGTGTCTTTTTCGAGATCGAGGCCGGTCATTTCGCAGTCGATCCAGACGAGAGGGTGTTTGGAGCGGGATTCGGGCATGTTGGTGGTGGCGGAGGAGTGGAAGCTTGATACGCTAGGTTGATATTGTTTGAACAGAGTGTAAGATCTGGGAAATGGGATGTGAGAGGTGAGGGAGCGGAACATGCAATTGGTGCAGAAGAATTGAGAGAGAGGAAATAATTAGTGATGACGCTGCTCGAGTTGCTAGGTCAATTGCTTTTTTGGGTTAGATTGATTGAGTTGCGGGCGGTATCGCGTGCGTGTCGTTGGCGCGACAGAACGCGTGCCATTGTATCGGCCACACTAAACATCCCCTACTCGTCAAACATTTACACTAATATAATACAACATTCACATACACCAAGCATCACATCATGCCTCCGAGCAAAGCGGATACATTGGCCAGACTCCGTGCTGCTAGACAGGCTGGCAAGACGGGCTTTGCATCATACGAAGTACAGGACGAGGAGCAACTCTACGAGACCGTCGACGAAGACAGCTACAAGAAGATTGTCCGAAAGAGACTCGATCAGGATGACTTTGTAGTCGACGACAATGGCGAAGGCTATGCAGACGACGGTCGCGAAGACTGGCAGAATGAACAACAACAAGAAGATTATGATGAGAGCGACAACGATGACCTGCCCGCGAGGAGCAAGGCTGGTGATTATATTCGCCCTTCTCGCCTGCATTCTCCACCATACTGACACCTCACTCACAGCAAAACGCAAGCGTGAGGAAGATGCTCAGAAGAAAGAAAAGATCAACAAGGGTATCAGTAAATACTTCAACGCAAACCCCACCGTCGCTGCACCGAAGCCCAAGCAGGCCTCGACTGCTGAAGATGCCGCTTTCATGGCCGACCTCCTCGGTGAGGTTGCTACTGTTCCCTCATATAAGCCCAGAGCCACCGCCGTCAAGTCTGAGAGCCGCCGCAAGACCAGAGTTCTGTCTCCACCTGTCGAACAGATGAGCCATATCCCTACATACGAACCAAGAACACACAAACTCGATTCTCCGCCAGCCCCAGTTGACGACGATACATATTTCCCCATGGACGAAGGTCTTTTCCCGCCGCCCGAGGACAACGATGTACCCATGAGCGACCCTCTCCCCTCATCACCTGTCGCAAAGGCTGCACAACGGAAAGAGTCGAATGTCAAGGTCGAGGAAGACGAGGATGAGGATATGCTCGAGGTCGCCCAAGTCACAAACCAATCTTCGCGAAGCACAGCCGCTATCAACATGCGTGGAAACAGACCCATTCCAGTTCCCAAGATCACAAAGACAGACTACCCAACACCGGCAAGCTCCTCTCCTTCACGGCAGGCCCCTGAAGCTATCGATACCTCGGCTTTGACAAGCGTCACCGACAAGTTGAATGTCCTGAGCAGTTCCGGTGTAGAGACCGTCACGTTCGGCAAACTGGATCCTCGACATGCTCAAGAGGAGGATGGTAGTGTTCGCTTCTTCTGGTTCGACTACACTGAGATCAATGGCGGTCTCTGCCTATTCGGAAAGGTCAAAGACAAGTCTACCGGTCGCTTCGTCAGTGCTTTCGTCAAGGTCGACAATATCATGCGCAAACTCTTCTTCCTGCCGCGTGAACACCGTCGGAAGCAAGGTCGCGAGACGGATGAAGAAGTTGAGATGGGCGACGTCTACCAAGAGGTGGATGGTCTCATGTCAAAGTTCAATGTCAACATGCACAAAATCAAGCCGTGTTCGAGGAAATACGCATTTGAATTGCCAGACATTCCGAAGGAGGCCGACTACTTGAAGCTTCTCTACCCATACGATAAACAGCCTTTGCCAATGGACATCCAAGGAGAGACTTTCTCGCACGTCTTCGGTACCAACACTGCACTTTTCGAACAGTTTGTCCTCTGGAAGAACATCATGGGACCTTGCTGGCTCAAGATTGATGCAAACAGTATCAACTTCAATGCCGTCAAGAACGCCTCTTGGTGTAAGCTGGAAATGCTTGTTGACAAACCTCAAGGCATTTCGACTCTCGGAGACACCGACAACCTCGATGCTCCGCCATTGACGCTAATGAGCATTGCTCTCAGAACGAAACTGAATGAGAAAGACAACAAGCAAGAGATTTTGCTTGCTACTGCTCGTATCTACGACAGCATGTCATTGTCAGATACTACAGCGCCTGAGAAACTCCCCTGCAAGACCTTCACAGTCATGCGTCCGAATGGCCCTGACTACCCACTGGGATTCAAGGCGGATGCTGAGAAGTATCGAGGAAACATCCAAATGGAGAAAAGCGAAGGTGCCATTCTCAGCAAATTCTTGGCTCTGCTAGATCGCAACGACCCCGATGTTTTGGTCGGTCACAGACTTGACGATGTCGACTACACTCTTTTGCTCAACCGAATGCGAGAATGCAGAACTCCTGGATGGCACCGTATCGGAAGACTGAAGCGTCATGAGTGGCCCAAGAACATTGGCAAGGGTGGTGGCAGTTTCTTCGCCGAGAGACAACTCGCTGCTGGAAGATTGCTCTGTGACTTGGGCAATGACATGGGCAAGTCTCTGATGACAAAGTGTCAGTCTTGGAGTCTGGATGAGATGTGTGATCTTGTCCTTGGCGGTGAGAACAAGCGTCGTGATATCGACAATGATGTACTGCTCAAAATGGCTACCAATAGAGCCGGTCTGATGCAGTACATCAAGCTCGCCGAAGCAGACACATTCTTCATCGCTGCCATCGCTCTCAAGGTTCAGATGCTTCCCCTCACCAAGGTTCTCACGAACTTGGCAGGAAACTCATGGGCTAGAACGCTGAGTGGTACTCGTGCTGAGCGTAACGAGTACATTTTGCTTCACGAGTTCCACAAGAACAAATACATCTGCCCCGACAAGATCTGGGGTAAAGGCAAAGCCAAGTCTGACGAAGACAACCCTGAAGGAGATGAGGGTGCAGATGCAAAGAAAAAGGACAAATTCAAGGGTGGTCTGGTCTTTGAGCCCGAAAAGGGACTTTACGACAAGTTCATCCTTGTCATGGACTTCAACTCGCTGTACCCCAGTATCATCCAGGAGTACAACATCTGCTTCACCACGGTCGAGAGGTCAGAAGTCAACGAGGACGAAGAAAAGGTTCCTGAAGTTCCGTCGGATACCAATAACAAGGGTATCCTTCCACGACTGATTAGAACACTCGTCCACCGCCGTCGCGAAGTCAAAAAGCTCATGAAGGACAAGACTGCCACTATCGATCAACTCGCAACATGGGAAATTAAACAGATGGCTCTGAAACTGACTGCCAACTCCATGTACGGTTGTTTGGGATACACAAAGTCGCGCTTCTATGCTCGTCCTCTGGCTATGCTCACTACTTACAAGGGTCGTGAGATTTTGCAGTCAACCAAGGATCTGGCAGAGTCTGCTCACGGTCTGAGGGTCATCTATGGTGATACCGATTCAGTCATGGTCAACACCAATGTCGACAACATCATGGACGCCATGAAAATCGGCAACGACTTCAAGAAAAGCGTCAACGAACGCTACGAACTTCTCGAAATCGACATTGACAACATTTTCCGCCGCTTGCTTTTGCACGCAAAGAAAAAGTACGCAGCTGTCAATATGGTTGAAAAAGACGGCAAATGGATAGACAAACTCGAAGTCAAGGGTCTGGATATGCGCAGAAGAGAATACTGTCAATTAAGCAAGGATACCTCTACCGAACTGCTCAATTTCCTTCTCTCTGGCGAAGACCCTGAAACAGTGGTTTCTCAAATCCACGATCATCTCAGGGAAGTCGCTGAGCAAATGCGCGCAAACACTATTCCGTTGCGCAAATACACCATTTACACCCAACTCGGCAAGAACCCTAAGGAATACCCTAATGGGGGTAGTATGCCTTCTGTACAGGTAGCGTTGAAATTGATGGCTAAAGGCAAACATGTCAAAGCCAAGGATGTCATGTCCTACATCATCTGCAACTCCTCCTCAGGCAGTGCAGAAAAAGCTGCACAGAATGCTTTCCCCGTCGACGAAGTTTTGCGAGCGGAGAACGAGCTTGTCCCTGATATCGACTATTATCTGCACAAGCAAATTCTTCCTCCGGTGGAGAGATTGTGTGCTCCCATTGAAGGCACCAATGTTACTTTACTGGCTGAGTGTCTGGGTCTGGATACGACAAAATATCGTGTCAGCAGTGCTGGTGGCGGAAATTCGTATAACAACGAGACTGAGATTCATCCCCTGGAATCGCAGGTTCCTGATGAGATTCGCTTTAAGGATTGTGCGCCTTTGGGCTTGCTTTGCTTATCCTGCCGCACTCCCTTTTCCTTCCGCGGTTTAGGCTCTCCTACACCCATCGACAGCGAGACAAAATCTGCAATAGTGGATAACGATGGTATTCACTGTCCTTCCTCCTCTTGTGGAGCTCTCCTCCCCCTCCTCGCTTTATCAGCGCAACTGGAATCTCAAATCAGAGCTCATACTGCACAATACTACTCAGCCACTTTGGTCTGCGACGAAGCTACCTGTGGAAACCGCACTCGCCAAATGAGTGTTTATGGCCACAGATGCTTGGGTCCAAAAGGATTGGCTTACGGCTGTACTGGCAAAATGCAACTGGAGTATTCGGAGAAGCAATTGTATAATCAGTTGTTGTTTTTGGAGAGGTGTTTTGATGTGGAGAAGGTGGTTGCGAGCGGGACGCGAGCAGCGATTGGAGCAGGAGCAGGGCAGGGACAGAGGGCAAAGACTGAAGATGCAGAGAGAGTTAATGTCTTGGCAGAGATGAATAGGAAGGGCTTTGGTGTTGCGAAGGCTGTGGTGGAGGCGTATCTTGATAAGAGTGGATGGGGGTGGGTTAGTATGGATGGATTGTTTGGGTTTGCGCTTAAGGCTTTGCAGGGGTAGGACTGTTTAGTGTGTGAGAGGGAAGTAAGGCAGGCAAGCATGTAGCAATCGAGGATTCTTCTGGTCTTTATATTCTTCCCTCTTTTGCATTTTCTCGCTCCTCGATGGTGTATGTGTCGTGCAAGGTAAACGTGCCCATTGGAAATGCTTGTTTCATGCTACCTATAAGAATCCACACCAACTTAGTCAGAAAACAAGCCTTCCAGTCTTTTATCCACCTTCCTCAACTCCTCCACCTCTGTCTCAAACTCCCCAACATCTTCACCTAAAGCATCTCTAAGCATCTTTACTACGTCTCTACACTCCTCCTTAACTTCCTTCCACTCCCCATCACTGTCCTCTGTCATCCTAATCCAAGCCACAACCACACATTTCAAAACCTCCGCTTTATAAACATGCATCCTAGGCCAGCAATTGAGTACCACAGCTTGCAATGCCTTTACAGACGAGAGTAGTAGAGGTGGGGATGCAGTGACAAAAGGATGTGTGAGGATAGAAGAAAGCATAGGTAAGATGAAGGAGAGATGTTTTATAGAATCCAAGCCCAGAGAGTTGAGAATGAGGCAAAGGTTTGTAGTGGTGACGGTGCTGATTTTGGCGTGTTCGGGGCAGTAGGTGAAGGTCATTAGAATGCCTTTGCGGATCAGATTGTCCAGGAGCGTTGTACATTGAGGTGACTTTTGTGATGAGGTGGAGGAAGTGGTGTCCAAAGTTTTCGAGAGTGAAATCAAAGCTGGGTAAGCGACGGAAAGTAAACGTGCACTTTGGTCTTCGGGGGTTAAGGTGGGTAGGTAGCCTAGACATGGCATCAAAGCTTCCTCAAACACATCTCCCAGACCAGTGCGTTTCAAAAGTATAGGTGATGTCTTGTCCAGCAAGAGTTTGAGCAATTCGCAGCTTTGGGCTTTGTATTCGGTGTCGATATCGTCGAGCATGCTGAGTAGTGGCGGCACAATCGCATGCCAGTTCTTCTCCACCAACTCAGCATCTGCAACAACAATAACCCAGCGAAGCAAGTCTAGCGCATACGCATCTCTTCCCTTCCATGTCTTTTCATCCTGGCTGCGTTCAAACTTTTTGGGTAGAACGGTGGTTCGCACCTTACGCCCTTGACTTGTTACCTGCTGCGTGTGTGTCTTTGCAAACAGCGGGCGGATGGTAAGCTGGAGAAAATACGTCATGAGGTCTGATGTGAGCTCACCAGGAGTTGGAGATTGGTCTTTGGCGATGCGGACTTGTTCGATGGCCTCGGCGGTGTCTTTCTTGCCCGGGTTGCGAAGTTGCCAGCGCATGACTACATCGAGGGCGTCTTTCATCCAGACACCAGTGGGCATACCGAGAGCTTTTGACAGAGCTTTGCCGTCAAGGATGGGCTTGAGAAAGTATGCGTCAAGAAGGTCCAGTTCTTGGACGTACTCGAGGAAGTTTGAGAATGCGGAGAGGTGAGCTAGAACTGTTAGTCGACAAAATAAATATATGCATGTATGCAGACTTACATTCGGCTGCTGAAGGGTCATCAGCGACATTGACCAGCAGTGCGAACGCTGTTTGTGATCGCCAGGTAGAACCCCAGCGACGGATTGCCATTCCCAAGTCTTCGCGTGCTGGACGCTTGCGACCATTTGAGTCGCTGACCATCATGGAGATTTCAGAGTGGTTCTTGATGGAGTTTGTGATAACAGTGCAAACGTTGTTAGTGGCCTTGATGCCTTCACGTGCGACGGCTGTGGCAACAGGAGGTGGTGGCTTCTTGCCTTCGACAGCTGGAGGAGAAGGAGCGTCTCTGTACGGGACGACTGCTGATAGCAACCAGATAAGATACCTCTCTTCAGCGTCACGGACAAAAATGTCGCTGGTCTTGCAAGTCATGATCTCCTGAACAAAGTTGATGACTGTGCTCCAGTTATCTGTATCTGGTGAGAAGACCTTATTTTGGTCTTGGGCGGGATCGGAGAAGATTGTGGAGTAGAGAGTGAGCTGATCGATCAGGTTCAGAGCCATAAGAGAGTCAGGACCTCTGAGCATCTTCTCAAGTTCGACACCAACTCTCTCTCGGCTGATCTTTGCTTGCAGAGCACTCTTGATTTCGGCATCCTTCATCCACTTGCGAGCCTCAGACTCGATTGTGTAGTTCAATCTGCTGGCGAATCTGATCAATCTAAGAACTCGCAGAGGGTCGTCTTTGAAGGTCTGGTAAGGCTCGAGAGGGGTGCGGATAATCTTGTTGGCCATGTCGTTGTGACCCTTGCCGGTAAAGTCCTCAATCTCACGGGTGGTGATGTTGTAAAACATTGCGTTTACAGTGGCATCGCGTCTGAGAGCGTCCTCTTCGGGGGTGCCAAACTCCATCTGAGGATTCCTGCTGTCGTCGCTATATGTCTCCTTGCGCAGATTGACCAGATCGATATCGAGACCCAGGATTTTTGTTGTGACAGTTTCCAGATGTTTTGACTTTTCGGGATTTGCTTCAATCTTGTGCAGACCACCAACGATCTTGCTCTTTCCAGACTCTGCCTTTTTTGATTGGGATTCGTTGCTAGCGACACCTTCCAGGCCATACTTTTCCGGGTTGCCAGGAATCTCGAGATACTCCTTCAGCCTCAGACCGAATTGGAAACCAGTCATTTTGTTGATTGCTACATCGATATCATGACTTTCAATACCGAGGAGTTTGTCGCGGACCCAGCCACCAGTCCATCTTAAAACGAGGGGTTGTTTTGCGAGATCATCAGGAAGGGGCACCTGGCTTTCAGAAGCATGACCAGGAGAGTTATCAATGTATTTGGCAACATCGATTAGTAGAGTGCGCAGGTTCTCCTCGACTTCTGTAAGCTCCAAGATTCTTGAGTTTGTCGACATGTTGGCGGTAGTTGAGAAAGTTGGAGCAGAGGATAACTTCCGGCGCTTGATATTATTTTGTGGCAGGTCAGGCGACGGTCTAGTATGAATTGCAGCAGGAGACATGCACTTGGCTCCGAGACATGGAATGAGCGATGTCCGGGGCAGAAAAGTTGGCCTTGAAAGGGCAAGTGGAGAGCGGAAGAAGTTTGTGAGCAAGGTGCGAGACTGGATGATAGACATGCAGCAGAGATGGTCGAACAAGTTTCAAGCAGTGTTTCTGGGCATTCCGGGCATGTGTTGTGGTTGATTGATGGGAGTCAGTCACATGAAAGAGTGATGGGACTCATTTTTCGAGCTCGGCAAAGCTTCCGCATGTGGCAGGCGCAAGCGTGAGCATGCAGCATGTCGAAACATGATTACAACTATCTGTCCTAACATCTATTAGGCGCCCTTCTATGCACTTCTGGAGTCGTCAGATACAAAGTCACTGTCCGAGTGCCAGCGACACATGACGTCCACGCCCAGCGACGCGGCCTTGCAGTCACCGCTCCAAAGCGACTCCGAGTCGTCGACCAACACCCCGTCAAACACTCATCGAGCCCTACCTAGACTATCACTACCGTACCGTCGCTCGAATGCTTCCGTCGCCAGCTTGTTCGCATCCACATCCTCCGCCCAACATTCGCCTACCGCATCTGGAACTTCGACACCACCTGCCGGAGTCGTCAATGCCTCCGTATTCTCTCCACCCGCCTCGAGACTGGCCAATGCCCTGAACTCGCCCACCACCGCCGCTCAACCCGACGAGGCTCGCCAGCTGGTTCTGCGTGCCTTTGCTCCTCGTGTTTCTGTTCTCGCTTCGGACGACTGTCAAGAGTTGTTGCGCCACAAAGGCATTCATGGCGGTCTTCTGGAGCTGCTGCGCCCCTTTGGAGAAAAAGTAGGCGGGAGGGTCGTCGTTAGGGATAGCACTGGTGCCAGCAGACCATGGGACGACTTTGGAATCAGATTCACTGGCGTTTCCGACGGCCTTGAACCCCCGAGACTAGACGCCAACCCATCCGACCTGCCCGAATACCGCCCTGCGCGCTTACGTACTGGAGGAGATGTTGAACAGATCGATGAGCTTGTTGCCCGTCACCTCCAATATGCTCAGGATCAGCCAACTGCCGACGACTACTTCTCCGGTCCCGAAACAAAACCACATCCATCACAACTCACACCCTTTTATACCCTATACCTTCGCAGGCTTCTCTCCGGAATCCCTGTAACACCACACGAATCCTTCTCTCATCCTGTCGCCCTTGTAATAGCAATCAGCTCTCGTAATCCCGCCCCCATAGACAAACTCCGCACTCTATATGCCAGTTCCAACACTGGCCAGCATAAACCACCGCCATGGGTTAATAACGAGTTTCTACGATATTATGTCCTCATTCATGACGAAGATCACGACGACATCACAAAGTCCACCGCTCTGTATGAACAGATGAAGCGTCATTTCGGTCTACATTGCCATTTGCTGCGTTTGCGAAGTAACGAGTGCC
This sequence comes from Aureobasidium sp. EXF-12298, assembly GCA_024195555.1. Taxonomy (NCBI): domain Eukaryota; kingdom Fungi; phylum Ascomycota; class Dothideomycetes; order Dothideales; family Saccotheciaceae; genus Aureobasidium; species Aureobasidium sp. EXF-12298. The sequence continues at coordinate 10,844 of SWBJ01000152.1, forward strand.
TTCCTTCAGACGACGATAGCATGCGACTACCCACTTGCGAGTGGCTTTCTGCTGGAGAGGAACTGGGCGAGATAGCTAATAGAGGTAAGTTCTGCAATTCTCGTTATTGGCTTTCATCATCTGACGTCCACACAGAAAGCTCCGAGGTTGATGATGACCCTACGCCATACATATTCGAGTCCGATGCGGCCGCTATCCGTGCATTTGTTCGTGAAATGGTCACCCAGTCAGTAGTGCCAGGCATGGAGCGCCTGTCAGCATTATGGAATAACGAAGTAGCATCACGGCGACGAGGTATCGCAGGAAAGATCGGTCTGGTGTCCAAACGCTTCACCTTTGGTTTCTCTTCACGGGGCTCATCCGGCGGCATCGGCGGCTCCAACAGCAACTACGACGCTCTGCAAGGCTTCTACAGACCCGACACACCAGAAGCAGTACTACGAAAACTCGCCGACTACGCATTCATGCTCCGCGACTTCAAGCTCGCTCAAAGTACCTACGATCTCCTCTGCACAGACTACAAAAACGACAAGGCGTGGAAACATTACGCCGGCGCCAATGAAATGGCTGCCCTTACAGCTCTGCTTTCTGCACCTATTGTGCCTTCTCGCATCCGCGTCGACTCTCTGGATCAATTGCTAGAAACGGCATATTACTCTTACCTTACTCGTTGCTCAGCACCTTACCCCGCCCTCCGCACTTTAATCATCGGCACAGAACTGTTGCGATTACGCGGAGGCTCAGCTCTGGATGACTCAGCTCGCTGGGCAACACGTATCCTCGAAGACAGATTAGTGGGGGCCACAGGCCATGCTTTGTTACTCGAACGCATTGCTTCTTGCTATTCCTCACGTCGCGGCCATGGAACCCTCAACTCTGGCTCGAGAAACCGAAAAGCTGCTTTTTACCATATTCTTGCTGCAGAAGCATGGTTGAAGCTACAAAAGCCGAAACAAAGCGAGCAAAACCTTTCCTCTGCTATGCAAATTTACTCCACTGCCCTCCCTGCCCCCTCTTCAGACAACCTTTCTTCCTTTGAGCATCTGGAAGCCTTCCTCAAGGAACTCAAACAAGCGGTGACAGACAGCAGACCAGTAACCAGAGACGCTGGGGAGGAAGAGCAGAAAATAGAAGACCAGGCTGATGTGGAAGCGATTCAAGAGCAAATACCCAGTGGTCAACGCAGCCATGCTAGAAGCATTAGCTCCACTGCTGGCCCACCGGCTTTGGATCCTTTGGGGGTGTTGACGCCGAGTAGTCCTACACTTGAAGAGCGACCGGATCCTAAGAACGATGGGTTCGAGTAAGAAGGTTGTAGCATATATTTTCGGGGTTTGTTCTTTGTTGCTTTGAGCGTGTGGGTTTGTCTCTTGCATAGGAAAGCGATTGAGATAGGCGAGTATGGAGTGCTGGCATTTACAGTGGGTGGGTTTCTTGGTCGCTTTGCAGTGGATTGTAGAACACATATATCCAAGATCTGTTTATTCTTGTAAAAAAGCATGAGAGATTGTGTTCGACTCAGCTGAAGCTCTGCTTGCTAATTTGCAAGATGACAGAAGAAGGTTGGAAGAAGAATCGAGTATTCACAGCACGCTGGTATTAATTGGCAATGCTACTAGCTTCAATGCCATGAACTATTCCTTGTGTGCTCCATCAAGGAATAGGATATCTGCCCTTCTTTCCTCTACTCGAACTCTTCGGCTCATCACTTCCTCCTCCCAACTGATCCAGCAAATCCAACACTCCACCACCACCTCCCGATCTCGCATTCTCCTTCTTTTCTTTGGTCTGTCTCTCACGCTCTCTTTCCTCTTCTTCAGCTTTGAGTGCGCGTTCTCTGGCTTCCATCAATGCTCGTTCTTGGGCTTCGTAGTAGGCTGAGTGAGGTGCTGCGGCACTGTTATCGCGCTCGTCGTCCGAGTCGTCGAATTCAGAGGTTTCGGCATTGGAGTCGGCGACAGCGCGGAGTTGAGGCGATTGCAGCATACCGCGTGAAGGAGAGCGTAAGGTTTCGGGGCTTTCGCTACGGTTGCTGCCGAAACTGCCGCTGCGGCCACTGCGGCCGCTGCGGCGACTGACGTCTGAGCGAGCGGAGGTCACGCGACTAAGGGGCTCTCCGTCTGGTGCTATCTGGTCGGGGCGGTAACCGATGGCTTCGGCGACCATACGGGCTTCTTCCTCTGCATCTCGTGTTTCTAGTTCTGGGAGGGCACCTAGGCTGTCGCCGGGCATGATGCTCAAGCGATGTAGAGGGTCTAGGGTATAGCCTGCTCCGCTGGCGGCGGTGTTGTCGCTCTTGTCAAGGATGTCGCGGTAGCCGCGGCGAGTGGGATCTTCGAGTCTCTGGCGCTTCTTCTTGTCGCGCTTCGATGATGGGCGTACGACGATGACGGGAACTGGCGAGTGTTGGAGACAGTACTTTGATACGGAACCTGGTAGCAGGCCTTGGAAGCCTCCTAGAGATCGGCCTCTTGTACCAACGACTAGTATGGCGGGTTCGTATATTCTGATCTGGGGGTCTGGTCAGCTCATGACGGCACACGATTAGATGTGATCCAGTAGTTGACATACCATGCGCTGGATTGTGTCCTGGATCTTGCCGATGGAGAACTCCAGAATAATGTTGATGGCCTTGTCTTCGGTGTTCTTCTCCTCGATACGTTCGAGCATGCGATTCGCCTCTTTGCGGTAGCTGCGCTCTCTGCCTCCTCTATCGCTTCCACCACCAGCCCACTTGGCTGCTTCTTTGCTGTCCTTCTCGACCACTCTCAAACAGACGACTTCATCGCCATCGTCAACGAGTTCGTCAACCAACCATTCCAGAGCAGTATCGGAGTAATCGTTCACATCGGTGCCGCAGAGGAAGGTACGCGAGCGCTTGGTGTACTCATATTCACGGTGCTTGCGACTCAGCGTCAGAGAGAAATCCGAAGCGTCGCGATTGTCGAAAGTGTCAAAAGAGACACGGGGTTTGAACTGGCTGGACAGAGTGTTAGTAGGGGCCATGTAGAGGACTCTATGGGTAGCAGTTTTGGCTCACGTAGGTGGAGGAGGGCTGCTGAGTCGCCTGTTGACCGAGGTCTCCTTGATGGGTATTGGCCTACGACTGCGGCTGCGGCTGGTTTCGGTGGCTGCTCCTGGTCCAGCGACTCGGACGTTAGGCATGAACTGTACGGAAGTCCTTCGAGCGGGGTTGTTGTCATCGGAGCTGTGGAAGCGAATGGGCAGGGGGCGGGGCTTGTCGGCCGCTGCTACGTTGTAGGAGCTCCCGCCAAAAGCTAGCGATTGAGAAGGAATATCTGACGTTGCTCCGTCTGCATTGTTCTGTGAAGGTGCCATCATGGGCGATTGCATCGGCGACGCGTCCATGACGGGCAAGCTTGCTTCGCGTGTGGAAGCAAAGAGTCCAAGTTGCGGTCGGCGGGCACGGTATTAATTAATGGGCTTTGTCGACACGACGAGAGAATAACAGTGAACGTTCTCGTACAGTGATATGTGAATGAGATTGCGCCTTACGAAAGTGCGAAAGGATTGTATGCGCTCTAGGAAAGTCGGTCGGCGACTACCTGACTCCCAAGCATGGCGGTGATGCGGCCAAGCCTTTGCCCTTGTCAATGCCACGTCCAACGGTGTCCAAGGCGCATGAGAGACGAGCTGAACTACTGTCTACGGATCAAGAACCATATCCTGTCAGCTTTCAGGCTTCAGCATACACAAACAACTATGTTAGATGTTCGAATGTTTGATGTGGTCTGTTGATCTTGTTCCTGCCTTGCCCATGCAACATGGTTGATTGTGGGGAGACATGGAACGTGCTGTTGCTGTTGGCCATTTGATTTCACATGCGTCGGCTCTTCTCGCTCCGAATCTCTCCAGTTGCAAACCGCTAATCGAAAGGCACAGTTCTTTCGAGACCAACAACATTGTCCGCTAAGATCCCATCATACCGCCGGCTCTCACTGGAAAATTCTAGAACTCTAAGAAGGCTCTGCATTTCGATGGCACTTTAGAGACGTCGCCTACTCTACATTGATGAGATATCGGTCTCGACATTGTCATCAGGCTCACGCGAACGCCGTCACCAGGTAAAACATATATAACCTTCTTTGTGTACGATGCTCTTCACGGAATTAGAGACGGAAGTACATCAAGGTAGGCACACATCAACCTGCTTTTGCGACATTGTCGGGCTCGCACAGCACGTCCATGAACGTGCTCTGCTGTTATAGTATCTCTCAAGCAGTCGAGAGTAGCGCGCCCGACCTCCGTCGGCTTGCAGAGAGTATCGAATGCCTTTACCGAATCTGCAGTGTATGATGTACCGTCGATGGCCCGAGAGTGGCGGTAGGGTCGGCTTGATTGCTACCGGACACAAGAGCCATCATCGTCTGGAACGTTGACTGCCATCTGCGAAGTCATGTCGCTTGTCATGACGCCCATGATATGGTACGAATTATCTCTGGCCTGATGGCAGATTATATAGTCCTGGAAAGTTGAGATGAAGGATGAGGTGAAGTGCTGTCAATGCTTTTGTTCAGTCCGAAGGTGACGACAAGTATTATCGACGGCCTTGAAGCTCACTTGGTCGTACCTGCCTCCCATACAGAGATTCTAGTTCCTCCGATGAAGCGGCTTATCTTTCTTGAACACTTGACAGAGACATCGTGTCCTGGATAACACTCATTGTGCAGTGGCACTGTAGTATCGAGGCAAACTACGTAGCAGACATTGTCCTTCTGCTACACTACTGGTACCACTGTGTCCTTACTTGGTCGTATATGAATGTTGATCTGCGTCTCGATAGGCCAACATGAAGCATACCCATTTCTTCTCCGGTCGGCAATTCGGGAGAAGCCACCGCGGGGATCCAAGCACAGTTGTCCCCCTGCCACCTCTCTTCATGTCTCCTTCTATGCTCGAGCCTTATCTCATTCGTATCTTTGCTACCGTAGCACAGCTTATCGTAAACTTTCAAGCTCCTGCGCTTGGGTTGCTGTCCGGAAGATCAATGTGACATCAACTTTCGCTGCAACCTTGCTCCAGTGATCTTCAAAGAGCCTCGTGCGGAGTTGCAGTCGCAATGTAGGCTAATTGCAGTTGAAGAAATGCCCTTTGATGAAGCAAGTTTGCTATGAAAGATAAGTTGTGCTCTCCTTGTAAGTTCTCGATCAGTCCGCTATTCTTCGTGGTTCTTCGTTTATCAAGAAGTCCGAAAACATGTTTTCTAGACTTGCTCCTGCATTGGCTTTGGTGCTGCCATTGGCGAGTGGCCAATTTAACAACCCACCTGGTGTGGATATATGGTGTGGGAAAGCCTATCGAGATACGTAAGTTCCCTGGTTCCATCAATTGGTATTCTGACAAATTCACTGATGATTTTAGAAATGCTTCCTTCAACCCAGGAGGTTGGTTCGAAGAACCAGTCAAGTCCGACATGCCATTGGTCGACTTCAAAATCAGACCAAGGATGAACTTGTATCTGGAAGATGACACTATCTCGTCATTCATCGTTGGTGCGGAAGTCAATTGGTACCGCGGCCATGCTCTACCTGACAACAATAGCTCTATGCTGTCAGGCCATGGCTCCGAGATCACACTTGAAATCAAAGCTGGCAACAAGTCCTTCTGCTTGAACAAGACGTCAATCAACCTCGGATCTACAGACAACGAGATACCCTTCGATCTATCCTCTTTCGCTGTTTCAGACGAACCGTACAACATCACAGTGACCGGCACTCTGGAGGGACACAAGAACGAGACATTCACTGCTACAACTCAACTAACCAAGCTCCCCCTGCGTTCCGATAATGGCACTGTGACAAGACTCGACAACTTATATGGTGGTCTTTCGGTTCGGAAAGGACAGTCGACACAATGGACATCACTATTCCCCTACACCTACTACGTGCAATGGAGTCTATACTGGTACGCCAACATATCAACCCTAGACGAATTTGCAGCAATGGGCTACAACGTAATCCACATTGTACCCACGGGAGATCTAGGCGATACACCCTTCCCCTAGGATAAATTCCAACCATACCTCGACCGTGCCGATGAACTAGGTTTATACTTCATGTACGACGTTCGCTGGGACTATACCAACTTAACCACAATGGTGGATCAAATCAGCCGCTTACACAACCATCCCTCGATTTTACTATGGTACACAGCCGACGAACCAGACGGAAAATCCAATCCTTTAAATTCAACATTGATTGCCTACGACACCATTAAAGCAATCGATCCATACCATCCAGTTTCCCTCGCCCTCAACTGTAGAGACTTTTACTACGCAGACTACGCAGCAGGTGCTGAAATCGTGCTTGAAGATGTATACCCCATCAGCACCAATACCTCTTACTCGACTGTGTACAATACACCCTGTAACGCCACCTATGGCTGTTGTGGCTGTGACGACTGCTCAGGCAGCTTCGCAGACATCTCCACCCGCTTAGACGAATACACACACAAAGACCTCCTCTTGGGATGGCAAAAGATCCACTGGGCAGCCCCCCAAGCATTTGGAAACGAGACGTTTTGGACCAGATACCCAACTGCTGCTGAAGAAGTGGTGATGAATATGTTGAGTGTGAATCATGCTGCTAAAGGCATAGTGATGTGGGATTTTCCGACCAAGGCTGATGTTCTAGATGTTACTAATAGATTGGCGGCGGTGTTGACGAAAGAGCCAGTAGCGAGTTTTTTGGTTGGTGCGAGGTTGGTGCGGATGTTGGGGATTAGTGGTGCTGGGAATGTTGATGCTGCGGCTTGGGTTAGGGATGATGAGGTACTTGTGTCTGTTGTCAATCTTGACTACAGTAACACCAAATCCAACGTTACGGTCTCGTTGCCAGAAGACGTTGAGGCTACAGAGATCTCGACAAGTCTTTGGGGAGCCGGGTGTTGGTCTGTCCATGGCAACAAGTTGTCTATCAACTCACTTATGGGGTTGGAGGTCTCTCTGCTGCTGCTGAAGCGCATCTGAGACATACTCCTATGTACGGCAGAGAAAGATAGCCTGATGTCAATCAAACAGTTTCTCAATTCAACAGCCATGAAGACCCCGCCCTTCCTGTAAATTGCGAATTGGTGCCACATCGCTCTACATCAATATGAGAAAGAAGTTAGATGTGGCAGCATTTAGTCGGGCATAAGGCGCTTAGGGTTATGTCGCTTTGGGCATGTGCTTCTTTCTGTAACTGCTGCGTCGGGGTAGTAATGTTTGCTGCGTTGGGTGGTCTTCTTTCTGTGACTGCTGCGTTGGAGTGAGGTTTGCCGCATTGGGTGGTCTTCTTTCTGGTCAACGTGTACGAGGAGGACATGGAACATACCGACTAGCATCTGCTGGTGTAAAGCGTGCTTCACAGAAACAGGATCTGACAAGTAAAGTTGTCTTTCATAATGTTGAAGGTCATTGCAAAGCATTGACTGCTTCTACACCGTCTCAATATAGCGCTTGAACTCCCTGAACACACGTGATCATTAGTATCGTGTCTTCGACCAAAAAGACGGACGACTTACCAATCTGTGACTGCCTCGTCCCACAATCTGAGCTCATGTTCGCGGGTTCCGGCGAAATGCTCAACAAAGTCGTCGCCAAAGACCTCTCTGGCAATGCTGTCCTTGCTCTTGAACATGTCGGTTGCCTCTCTCAAGCTCTTAGCTAGTCTGACACCTTTGTCCGATGCACCGCCAACATCCTCGCCCTTACCTAACGGCGGGATCGGGATCTCGAGCTTCTTCTCCACACCTCTCCATCCCAGTGCAAGGATAGTTGCCAGAACAAGGTAAGGATTCGTGTCTGCACCAGGCACACGCACCTCGAAGCGAGTAGACTTGGGAGAAGCGGTGGGAGGAGCGATAAGACGGATACTCGCGGCGCGGTGTTCCAAGCCCCAGCTTACTGTAACAGGCGCCCAGAAGTTCTCGACCAGACGCTTGTAGCTGTTGATTGTGGGTGCGAAAATGGGCATGACATATGGGAGACCCTCGATCAGACCAGCGAGGAAGTGGCGACCTAGATCGGAGAGGTGTTTAATGTCCTCGTAAGGAGCGTTGGGGTCAGGTTCGCTGCGTGCAAAAAGGTTTTGCTTTGTTTCCGGGTCGCATAGAGAAACATGCATGTGACCACTGTTTCCGGGCAGATTCTGGCGAGGCTTGGCCATGAAGCAAGGTGTGATGCCGAACTTGCTGGCGATAGACTTGACGGTCAGCCTATGGTTGTGTTAGCTGAGTTTGCGGCAAGAGATCTTATTGGCATACTTGAACAGAGCTGCTCGGTCTGCCATGCCTCTAATCTCGCCAAACTCGAGAGCAGCCTCGAAGACACCAGGACCGCTCTCTGTATGCCATCCCTCAATGTTGCATCTGAACTTCTCACAGGCATCGTAGATACCGTAGTAGTAGTCTTGATTGTGTACCGGCCTTGTGACGCTGTATCCAAACATGCCCTCGGTCAGGGACGGTAGAGCAGACGGAGGGTTCTCCTGAAGGAACTTGGCTGTGCTAGACGAATTGCGCTCGGAAGCGGTAGGATCGGAGGGGGCTCTGAATTGGTAGAATTCGTACTCGGCTGTTACATGTAGCAGTCAGCCTCATGTTGTCACCACATGCTTGATGCACGCACCTCCTGCCATGGCACTCATGCCCTTGGCCTGGATCTTGTCGACAGCTCTTCCCAAGACACTTCTCGGACAGGCCGACACGGATTGTCCTTCAGGCTCGTAGAAGCTGACAAGGAAGAAAGGCACATTGTTCTCCCAAGGTATCCTTCTGTAACTGCTGAGGTCGATCTGTGCTGTGAGATCTCTGTATCCGTTCTCCTTGTTCGAGATCTTGAGTTCCTTGAAGTAGGTCTGGTCGTGCATGTCCCAACCGAAGATGACTGAGCAGAACCCGAAGCCTGAAGATGCGACCGAGAGGAACTTCTTCTTGGAGACCAGCTTGCCTCTGAGAATACCGTCAATGTCGCATCCTGCAAGCTTGACGCTCGTGTCATTCTTCAACAGCTCCTCCAGGTCCTCGATCTTCAGAGCTGTGGGATCTTCGGTGATTGCCATGTTGAATACGGCTCTCTGAGTGTTCAGCTAAGTCGAGAATATGGCAGGTTGAGAAGGAGGTGACAAGTGTTTATTATGGGTATCTCTGTCCAGTCGCAAACTTGGTTGCATACGCGACATGAAGCTGCCCCGTAGATAAGCGAATGCGGGGCGTGCTGCACTGCTGATCGATACCTCCCGAGTCTCTTCACGGCTCGCTCCTCCTGTTCCGCCGATTGGATATTGCTATCATCTCACGTGCTGTGTTACTGGGGACGAAGACCAACCATTTTCTCGTGCAACTGCAAACACAATTGTTTCTTGCTCGATGTGATACTGTCAGACCGGAAGACGGTTACATCATACCCAAGCTGATCGACCCCACAGAAAGAGCACATACCTCTAGATCGTCCTGAGTCAAAGTTTGTCACGCTTAGAGTCATGAGCATACATGATGATCTCTGCGTGTAAGAGGCGCCCATGGAGCACTCATGAGTGCGATATCCCTATGGCGTGATGGTCGATTAGAGTTGAAGACCTACTGTACTATGAGTGATGTACAAACGGAACTTGGACTGCGAGAAACCAACAGATGTGACAAAGTTTACAAGAAGGTGCTACCTCCCTTATCACGTAAAACAATCCCGACACCGGCCCGAGCGGCGGACTCACTGACCGCAACGATAGCGAGTCATCCCTTGGCAGGTAGTGAAACAGATGTTCAACTCCAGATTTCTTTCTGATACATTCAACATCAATCGCCTCTCCTTTCCGTCTGCTGCTTACCTTTACTGCTCTCACAAGGTATGCTTTGGCTTATAAGGTTACACAAGACTCATTCTGACTTGACTAGAAACCACAGCTACATCCCAAGCTTTCTTCACATAATTTTTGATAAGATCCATCTGCAATCATGAGCTCCGAAGGTAGAGGCCGTCTCGCTGGCAAGAACGCCGTCATCACTGGTGCTGCTGGGTATGTACTACTCTATCTCCTCGTGCATCTTCTGTTGCATTGCTTCGAATCAGAAAAGAGCAGATGTTGCCACTATGATACTCATCCACCACTATCAAAACATGGGGTATATACAGTGCTTGTACTGACAGCTGCATAGTGGTATTGGTCTTGAGACCTGCATTCTGTTTGCCCGTGAGGGTGCATCTGTCCTGATGTGTGATATCTCGGCTCCTGCTCTCGAGAAGGCTGTTGCCAAGGTCAAGGAGATTGTCCCCAACGCTGTTGGCAAGATTGAGACTGCTATCTGTGATGTTAGCAAGGAGGCCGACGTTGCTGCAGTTGTCGAGAAGGTAGACCCTTGGGGTGGTCTTGATGTCATGTTCAACAACGCCGGTATCATGCACGCCGACGACGCAGGTGAGTTTTTACCAATGTTCCCATCGTATCCTTTGAAACTTACACAATTGCAGACGCCATCGATACCCCAGAGAAGATCTGGGATCTGACTCACAACATCAACGTCAAGGGTGTCTGGTTTGGCTCTAAGCACGCAGTGCAGGCGCTGCGCAAGCACAACAAGACCAAGGGCTCCATCATCAACACTGCTTCCGTGGTCGCTTTGGTCGGAGCAGCAACACCTCAGCTGGCATACACAGCCAGCAAGGGTGCCGTTCTCGCAATGACCCGTGAGCTCGCCATTGTGCACGCACGTGAAGGCTTCAGATTCAACGCTCTGTGCCCTGCTCCTCTCAACACTCCCCTCCTGCAGGACTGGCTGGGTGACGACAAGGCCAAGCGCCAGCGTCGTGAGATTCACTTCCCTACTGGACGTTTCGGAGAGGCTATCGAGCAAGCACATGCTGTTGTCTTCTTGGCCAGTGATGAGAGCAGCTTTGTCAACGGAACTGACTTTGTCGTTGACGGTGGCATGACCAAGGTATGTTGCAATGGATGTCCGGAATACGAGTTGGCGCAATGGCTAATTTTTCGACAGGCATATGTCACTCCTGAGGGTCCTCCGGCTCCTGCTCCTACCAACCTCGCAAAGTAAAAGAGGCTAGTGTTATGTTCATGAGTGATTGGCGCATGGTTAGTTTTGCGTGGAGCAAATGGATGACTTGATGATTTTCTCCTAAGCAGCAAGATTATACAGTTTTTATGAGATTTAGCATTAGACCAAGACTATTCATCTATCTTGCTGTCTCTGCTTCGGTCCAGCGGATCAAATGTGTGAGGGGTAATGTGATGCCATTTATGGCATATTCTCTGTTTTGTGTCGCAACAGATGTGAATCGTATGATAGTTGGGCGATGGGCTAGATAAGGGTTATGGGCAGAGTCGGCGAAGGGTGTTCAAACCTTCTTGGCGTTCTCGTAGGCACCCTTGGGGTCCTTAGCAATGGCCTCAAGCTCTCTACCCTCCTGCTTGCCAGCCTTCTTGAGTTCCTCAGGGATGGTGTCACCCTTTTGAGCCTTTTGCCAGAGGAGAATACGCGAGACCTGTGTTGCGCCGACGCAGAAGAGAAGGAAGTTGACGGAAGCAAGGCTAAATCGTGAAAGTCAGCACTTGAGCATGCGAAAGTTCAGGAACAGGTCGCGTGCACGTACAAAAGGTTTCTGGGCTTAATGACGAAGCACCAGCGGGTCCAGATCAAACCAGTAGCCATAAGAGCACCGTTCTGGGAGAGGGAAAGCGATTCGACGGGACGAGCGAAGTCGGCAGCACCGGCAAGAACGAGACCCCACTTCATAATGGGAGCCCAGAAGTGAACAGTCTTGGGACCGACGGGAGACGACCAGAGCTGTTGAAGGCGAGACTGAGGAGGTCCAGGAATGGTAGCATTGGTAGCGGCTGCTGGGGACGAGTATGCGCGTGCTTGAGCGATGGGCTTGCCGGTGTTGGCAGCCTGTTGGCGGAAGGCATTGAAGAAACGGAGACCGGCTCTGAACGACATGATTGCTGTCTTCTGGTGTGACTGAGTGGAGATGTGAGGGAAGTTGCGCTTGAAGGGAAAGAACGAGCGTCGCTGCTGCTGCTTTCCGGCGATATCTCGAAGGACCCGATGCCGCAATGCGGAGCAAGAGCGGAGTTTGTCTTCAGCATCTGCCGTGCCCGAAAGCAACATGGATGTTTGCACTGTTTGCCTTGCCTGGTCAGCAGCAGCGACACTCGACTGTCGCGAAAGTGTTAGTTGATCAATTGGCACATTCAACTCAATCCACACACACAACCATGTCGCTCAAACAATCATTCCCCAAGGCGCTCAAGGAGCTGCGCATTCATCTCTGCCAAACCTCGGAACACAGCGCCGCCGTCCGGTAAATTGCCATCCTTTTGCGACCTTGGATCGCTTGCGCAATCAGCATCCTGACATTTCGACAACAGCTCGTTCCTCACCCAGCAATACCCTGCCATGAAGAAGGCAAACCCTCACACCCCCATCCTGATCCGCGAAGCTCTGGAAGTCGAGCCGAGAGTCTGGGCAAGATACGGTTAGCATACCTGCAACACAACCTACCACGGAACACCCACTGATCATACTGTCAACTAGACTTTGGCAAGGAAAAGAGCGCAAGTTTGAAGGGTACGTACAAGCTGGAAGTAGGATATAAACGACCATTACTGATATCGTATCACCAGGTCTCGACAACAAGGCTATTGAGAGCAAGATTGCTGAGCTGGTCCAACAAGCTCAATAGATACCCCCCATTCGAAACCGTTCATCTTCCTTTTTGCTGTATAAAATTTGCGACTACATTTTCCACCATCTCTCCGAAATTTTGGCTTGAACATCGAGTCACCACGCCACGAACAAAGAGCATCATATTACATTTTTGGAAGTCATGAGGTTGGCACTGAGACTTTATAATTGACTAACTACCAAGTCTTCCCGACATTAAGCTGTAACATTACCAACTTCTCCAAATCTGAATTGCGCCCAAGACATGCTACCCTGAGGCAGAGTCCAAAGCTGCTTTCCAATATCACTTCCAGCAGCTCCAGCACCAATGTGAATAGGCAGCAAATGCTCGAAAGATGGATGTGCCTGCCTAGCATCACTTCTACGCAACAAGTCCGCCATCGCCTTCTGTCTGTTTTCTGGCTGTATAGATTGTCAGCTCATGCTTTCTTCATCGTCCAAATCTCCAAAAAGGGTCAAACATACCTTTTGCTCAACAGCTTCCTTCAGCGCAGCGTCAAAACTAAGACTATAAGGCATGGGAGCCGGTCGCTGCATAGCCTGCCACATATCCCTTAGATTATGTACAGCCATACCACTCACAATCACCAAAATGCCCTCGTCTCTCAGCCCTTGCATCGCTTCTCCAAGTCTGTAGTGTTGATCTGCATCATCGCTGTCGAAGAGTGAGACCTGCACCAATGGTACGTTCAGAGGATTGCTCTCGGGGTTGAAAGCAACAGTGAAAGGTGCGAAGACACCGTGATCTAGGCCCCTGGAGACGCCCTTTGCGTCTATACCCGCCTCTTTGAGTGCGCCCAACACCCGGGAAGAGATTTCTTTGCTGCCGATGTTTTGATATTGCACTTTGTAGTAATGCTCAGGAAATCCTACGTAATCGTAGAGCAGCTTTTGACGTTCTGCTGTATTGACTTCAATGCTGTTGCGTGAGGCTTGCCAGTGTGCAGAGAAGACGACCACGGCTTTGGGCTTCACTTTTTGGGTGATTTCTTTGCCGATTTGCTGGAGCTTGGAGTAGGCTGGATGATCGTAGTCCTCCATGATGTTTGGTCCGCCATGGGAGAGGAAATAGACTGGTGTACGAGGCATCCTGGATGTAGAGTATAGGCTTGAATGTACTTGTTTGGTGGCGATGAATGCAGTGTCGTTCAGTGGCGATACAAGATTACGTCTTGTGATAGTCCTGGCCCAGCGAAGCAGAGGTGTGGAAAGAGGATATAGAGAGATAGCCAGGATGAGACAGATGATCGATGTGAGCATACCAACGCGAGCGTATTGCATTGATGATGGAATTGCTTGTCCTCAATGTGGTTCTTATACTCTGGGCGAGCTATGTTGTCTTCTAGATCGTTCTTCGATACTTATATCTCTCCTAATACTGTATACGGCACTAATTCCGCTGTGCTTACAGAAGTGTTCGGCATGTCGATATCCGAGCTTCGGAGTGCTTCGTAAAGTGGGTACAGAGCATCGAAGCGGGATGACGTTCGATAACAACTTCTTTGTTCCTGCGTCACCAGCTTGAATCTGTACTTGAGTGACAACATCCAAATTATACAACCGAAGTCTTGACCATCATAGCTATCAACAAGATGGCTGCAATTGTTCTCCCTGCTGCCAGAAGGCATACTTCGACGGTCATTGTCATGCATGGCTTGGGTGACAGGTAAGTCGAAGAGCTGCCAGACTTTGACCTTCGAAGAACGTTATACTAACTCTGTACCAGCGGCCAAGGATGGTGAGCGCGACAACCTATCGAACTAGTATACGATAATGCTTACTTTGATGAGGTCGTTCCTTGCCGACATGTGGAAGGGCAAGTTCGAAGAGACTTCTTTCATCTTCCCTAATGCACCTGAGATCCCAATCTCTGTGGTATGTGCAAGATGTAATCCCTTCTTCGTGATATCCAACTGACAAACACAGAACATGGGAATGAGAATGCCCGGGTGAGAAAAATCGATCACCACCCCTGCTCGAACTTCCAGCGATTGCTGACCCTCGACTATCTGCAGTTGGTATGATATTGTAAGACCTCGCAATTCAGCAAATGTTTGCACACTCTCTCCTTAGCCTCCAACCATCTCCACGACATGAAGTAATTTGGAGGAGATTCAATACTGACAGATCCCGTCTGATAGATGTCTTTCGATGATATCCAGCAACACGAGGATGAGGCTGGCATCACCCGCTCGCAAGCATACGTCCACTCTCTGATCGCAAAGGAGATCGAGAAGGGCATTCCCTCCGAGCGTATCGTTCTTGGCGGATTCTCTCAAGGTGGTGCTATGAGTCTTATGTCAGGTGTCACTGCTCCTACACGCCTGGGCGGTATCTTCGGCCTCAGTTGCTACTTGCTGCTCCGTGGCAAGCTCAGAGACATGGTCCCTAGCGAGAGCCCAAACAAGGTATTCCAGATCCCCAGAATCGAGATTGAACATCTCACCCTGCATATCTACATCACGCTAATCTGAAACAGCAAACCCCAATCTTCATGGGCCATGGAGATGCTGATCCGGTCGTTCGTTACGAATGGGGTCAGGGCACTGCTAAAGTCCTTCAAGAATGGGGTTGGAACGTCGATTTCAAGACGTACAAGGGTCTTCCTCACTCCGCTGCTCCTCAGGAGATTAACGACCTGGAGCGATACATCAAGGAGAGAATCCCTGATCTCGGCGACAAGCCTCTTCCTTCCAAGGCCTGACTGCAGCCACATGCTCAACCTGCTGGGATCGGAAAGATCTGGTTGGCAATCTCACTCTTAATCTGCTTTTTGGTCTTTTGGGGATGGAGCCGCAGACGTAGAGATGGAGTCAAAACGGAATAGACAAGCTACATGTTCGTGCCACTGGCATAGCACTATCGCCATCTCCATTCATTTCGTGTATAAGGAGCATTGAAAACTCAGCCGTACTCGTCCGTGGCCGTGTTTGTAAAGGGTCATCCGCTCTCTACTCGCAACCCCCAGGTGTGCATCTGAACATGCAAAAGTCCTTTCTGTATGTCCCACGTTGTTTTCCAGAAAGTTGTAGCTAGCCGGGACTTCAGACAGCCTTGGGTTTCATAAGATCGACAAGATATTGCTCTTTTCAGAAGCATCACAACAAGGCGATCATGAATTCGTCTCACAGCCTCCTACGCAAGTTTATCCCAGGAACCACGTTCTGACAAGCTACTTTTGACATGCCCTAAGTCTTAAATCAATGTGAACAATTGCCCGAGATTTGACAGCCGGTGACAGCAGGATGCGACACTTGCACTTCTTCTGTCTGCCCTCTTTCTGCCTCGCACGGCCCCTCTCCACTCCTTGTCCGTCTGTACCAACGTTTCATGCAAAGCAGGTTTTCCCGCATCTCCCTTTTTGATCTCGCCAGAAGGATTGATGATTCCAAGAATATGCACGAGATGCGCCATCGTTGCGCGACTGAACTGCAACTTCGTTTGTCGAATCGCGCTTGCCGGGTGCATCGAGAACCGGGTGTGCGGTCTCTCATTCGTCGAGGACGTGCTTTCCCCCATGAATGCTCGATATTTGTTCGATTTCAGGCCCAAGCCACAACCGTACTGCCTTGTGATTACCTTGTTCCTCCGTCCAGGGATAGGATGCGTAGGTCCTTGTTCCCCGCTGTGGTAATAATGGTGTGGCTAGACGGCACAAATGATTTTTGGAGTGGTGTGCGTAGTCCGCGTGTCTTGAGCCCACGTTGTTTTTATCCTCTTTCGACACTATCACTTCTTCCCGTTCTTACCTTGTCTTATCCATCTGACGCTGCTGGCAGTGAACGTCGCTACAAGATATAGATTATCTTGCACTGCAGAAGGTCAGTCTGCGATATGGAAATTCACGGGTTGGACAAGGCGGATTTTGCTGCCCTCATGCAAGAGCCGGTCTCTAGTCCTGAGAGGACATCGAAACGACAGGCCATCAAGGCCTTTGCTTCCAAGCTGAAGAGAGGTACTAGCAAGAAAGGGTCACCAGTGCGCTACATCCTACCCCAACTCTGTCTTACAGATTATTGATGGATCTACAGGGTGTGCGTTCTGACTGTCAGCAAAAGAGTCAGCTTCTGAACGTCCCATCTGTGGTTGTCGAGTCCGAGCCGAGCATTCTCGCTGAGTGGGGTAGTAAAAGATCAACCGATCTACCACGTCCATCGAGAGATTCGGTTGTCGGACAGTACTATGTCGGCAACATCGTGAAACCATCACGCAAGTCACCCAGGTCGAGTCCCAAGCAATTGAGCCACGAAGAACTTGTCAACTACTTCGCCGGAGCACCAGAGTTTGAGATCAGGTCACTTAGGCCTAGAGTCAGCTATCGATGGAAACTGGATGAGGAGAGCGGTGAACCTCAGGACTTTGTCGATGTCAGCCACAGGACTTTTGAGGCTGCTACTTTGAGACGCCGAGAGAGAACAAGACAACTTCGAGATCTGGTTGCCGAAGACGCCGAGGGTCAGATTCCTATGATGGAAGTACCGAACATGCTAAGCTTAAATGGAAACGAACCTGGGACTATCGGTCTGGAATACTTCTTGCAGATGCCTCTGGCAGACAGCAAGCGCTGCGCAGAAGACGAAGACGAAGCCTTCCAGACCAAGAGGCAAATGCTGGTCACATCGCCGGAGGACCTGGAGCTTAGACCACTCAACCTGGAGTACTTGATTCACAGACTGGGAGAAATTGGTGATAGTCGACATTCTAGATCCAGCGATGAACATCACGAGCGGAAACGTGCCAAACGAACAGCTGATGAGCTTCACGTAGAACTGTTCTCCAACTTGCTTGTAGAGCCTGAGAGAGAAGAAGATGACCCTCCGTTTACAAGCCTTGAAGGTCAGGTTGTGGCACTCGCAAGAATCCTGGTGACAACTAAACTCTGGTACGACTTCAGCTTGGTGGAACATCGAATCCGCCTGGGTCAGATCTTGTGGCCATCCACAGACTATGACGACGAGTCTACGATCGATGTTGAGGAACCAACGACATCTAGTGAACGCGATATCTTGCTCCTTCAAATCGCTCTGGCTTGCGAGCTTTTGATCCGTGTCGAGCTCTCTAGTTTTCCCACTTCTGGCTTCTCTCGAAAATTGCGATGGGATCTGGTTCTTGCACAACGCTTCTTGGACAGTATAAACATTGCACCAAAGACATCAGCGGGGGACGAGAGTCCCTATCGCAACAGTATTATGTCGGTTGCTAGCTTTGTCACGGCAAGAGAGAGCCTGGATGAAACCCGTGTAGAACCGATCATGTACCCAAGACATGAGAAGAGACAGGTAGCTGGCTTGCTCAAATTTGCTGAAGCACTAGCGTGGCCACATACAGAGGAGATACAAGAACGCTTTGCAGAGAGAGTGAGAAGGCACTCGCGTGACGCAGGTAGATTTGGTGTCTATGGTGCACCTCTCGGCACACCTAGTCAGATGGCTACTCAGAGCAGTTACTTCACCCAGCAGAAGCGACCGCAGGCCAATCGTACATGTACTACCCAATCACTGCAGCTTCTGCCTGCTTCGGCATATGGAGCAGACGCATTCGACCTCGGTGGTTGGCTGAGTCGATCTTGGTTGACAGGCTTCGTACTTCCAGGCGAGTCTACTTCACACTTGCTCATCTCGACATTGTTGGAAAACTCACCCTCGGCGGTGGCTGCGCTGGGCGATGCAGCTAATTTGTACCAAGGCTTTGTCTACAAATCACGCAGCTACTGGAGCAAAAGCTGCGTTGTCGGAAGAGTCATTGCGGCTGCCAACGGTGCAACCGACTGTATGGGCTGGATCTCATGCAGCAGCGCGCCTGTGGGTCAACGAGACGGGTGGGCGAACCTCGAAGTCAAGGATCTGCCCAACTCTGCCACTCCTCGCATCTCAGACAGTACAGTTCTCGCAGCCGACTCGGCATTTGTACCTGGTGACAAGACTACAATCACCGATGCTGAGTTCACCTGGCCAGTGGACGGCTTCACAGTGCTAGGTAACGAAGCACAGTACCTAGGCTTCAGCCTACTACCAACAGGCACAAGCTTCGAGCTCAGCCCTGCCATACCATCAGACGAATTCTCAAACAACGACGCACATCTAGCACCCATCCCAACCGCAGTCGCCTGTCTAGAGTTCAGTGCAAAGCGCAGCAGCTCTAGACCAACTAAAGTAGCCCTACCACTCCTCTACGATGTCCACTTTATCTCCGCAACCCCTTGTTTCCCGAATATCTCACGACCATCTACACCCGTCACAAACACTTCATCGACAAAATCTCGCTCGCCCTCTGGCACTGAAGCTCTAGCAAGCAAGGAATTGCCATCGCCGCCCACGCATCCTCTACATTGCTCTTATGCCGTTGAAATCATTCCCGTAGCGTCGATTCTAGCAGACGATTTTACAGATACAGTACATCTTGGCGATGAAACTGTCGTTCTGGACTGCAGAGGCACTGGAGAGTTGCAACTGCTGGCCCGTGCTTGGTGTGCTAAAGTCGGCGAGAATGCTGTTGTGGGTAGAGCTGGCAAGACTTGTCTGGGATGTTGTGTTAGAGAGGCAAGTGGGCTGGGCGTCAAGGTCGTTATTAGGATTTGAAGAGGCCCCTGTTGAGTCGACCATTTTGACTTTCTTTATATTCGATTCTTTGCATAGCTTATTTTTTGTTATGTCGATACCCCTTCTTCTCTTTTCTTCTTGGAGTGGGTTTTGCACGAGGAAGGAACGTTTTGCTTAGCTTCTTTTCCTTTGGATGTTCATCTCCACGGATCATTCTTTGTTCGGCAGGTACGATCAGGTGTTAGAAGTACGTGCCTTCCCTATATAAGTCAGTTCCAACATCAGAATTTAGATCCATTAGACAAGTGCATCCGGATACGTTTGACAATATTTGTTCACGAGAACTAAAACCACAAGCATCATCCTCTCAGTTGGTAATAGAATTACAACAATGATAGCAGTTTGAGCTCTTGGTGTCTATGCCGACTGCATTGGCCCAATGATTCACCATGAACTCCCTCACGCAGTCATCTCCATTGATCAACACCAGCAGTGTCACGAGAACCAGCGTTTCCCTCTATATCATGAACCAAGTCCCATCTCCCTGGCTATTCTTGCCTCTTGTTCGAAGTAGGCAGCAGCAAGATCACTCGCTCCGAACTTCTCAGACCTGATAACCGAATTGTCTGCACCATCGTGTTCGTAGACAATAATAGTATCGCTATCATGTTCAAGGCTTAGAAATGAGGTATCTGCAACGCTGGCCATGAATGCATCATATTCCTTGATGCTAGTTGCACATATGGCGTCTCTTATGCTTAGACTCATTGCTGGTAATCTAGGGAGGTAGATTGGGATAGAGATTAGGGCAAGGCTTTAATGTAGCGATGCAAGATTCGCTCTAGATTGGAGACCATCAGTCAGCAGGAGCTGATGTTTGTATTATAATATACAGATAACATGCTTCTCAACCCAAGAAACTTGGTAGAGAACATTGAAGTAAATGTACTCACTATAGGTAAGAGACAGTAGGATCATCAAAATATCAAGTTTGTCGAAGATAAGATCAAGACTTTGCTAATGAGGTCCGTAGAGGAACGAGATAGAATGCAGAGCACGAAGGTGTTAGTGCCTACGAAGCCAATTCGAAGACCGGGCACGGACATATATTCATTATACGTCCAAAGCACTTGGCTTTTGGGATTCTTCTTCTGTAACAGAACTTACGCACGTAAGCTATCTTGACCGTTGTCAAATGACAGCAGCGAGATTTGGTATATATAGCCGAGTCTCTCGAAGGTGCGACGCCACGTGGGAACGAGGTAAAACTACGAGACCTGTTCCTCTGTGACAACCGACCGAATAAAAGTGCATAATGTTCTATTGAGTAGGCGAATTCGTTGTGAACACACCGAGGGCTCTATATGTAGCTCAGACATTTAGGGCGTTCACAAGCATCGTAGGATGGCCAGGAAGTCATTCGAAGCCACCAAAGAAGGATCGCAATAGCCCATCATCACTTTCATATGCAGCTTTCAATGTACTCACAGTTACTGTTGTAGAGCAACAGCCGACTTACATGCATCAGCTCTCCACGAAACGAATCACTGATAAAACCACGGTCATGGACACGGTACATTCATCTGGGTGGTGGAAGGTGCTAGTAGTGACTTCGCTATACGTCTGGGGTCTGTCATTCTGTCGTCGAAGTTCTGTTTGAACACGGCGTGATCATTGTTGCAGGATCAGACTTGAAGAAGACCAGTCGGTCAAGTTTTGAGTCAGACTTTACTCGAACAAAGAGTCTTATACAGAATCTAAGAAGATGATGTAGTTCCAAGTATTGTTGTTCGAGATGGAATGTTCCAGGTAGACGTGCTGGTGAAAGAAGGTGAGCTGGAGGAAACATGGTGATTCTGGAAGGGCTCGGGTGTTGTTGTTGTCTGAATCCTGACACAGAAAGTTTGCCTATGACAGATGTCACCAGAATGCTCCATCGAGGTGAGACAACACTCCTGGAGAATTGTATTCACTGTCACAAGCTTGAGGAGTTGGAGGCAGTCCTTCTCGCACAACGCCAGGAGTTCCCGTCCCAAGACCGTCCTCGACATCGTCCCCTTGTAGCTTGGCTCTTGAAGGAGAAAGGCACAAACAATTTTGATGCTCGGCATCAGACACGACTCGAATTCTGATATCTTGACCCAGGACCTTGAGCCGTTCCTCAAAAACTTCTCAATCACCACACCGCATCGCGTGGCCGAACAAGATGTCTGGGGGCAGGAATTGGACGAGAATCCCTGTATCCAGCCTTGAGATTGGTAAGTCCATCGCCCTAGTGTTGCGACAATAAGTGCTAACATAGTAGTAGATGAGGACAGAGTCCTACAGAACAACGCACACATGCCGCAAAACGATGCCGCTTTTTGTGTCTGGGTCTTGCGTCGACTTTACGATACAGACCGCGACCACATGGTCGAACCTTTCTACAACGTTAACAATGGCGGACCCGATATGAGGACTGTTTACCAGAGGCTCGAGACTGGCGGTTTTTCCGATGCCGCCGAGTTTGAGAGAACACTGCTTTCAGTCCCGTCAGGTTGCCTGGAGGAGGTTACAAGAGTCCGTTACACTGACGCACAGAAGAACAAAGCTGGCGATCTCCTGCTCGCGCTGCCCGAGTGCTTCACGCAGAGAAGACGATGGGAGGGCAGGAGAAGAAGAAGTAGTCAACAGCAGCCACAGCAACAACAACAACAGCAGCAGGCACCTAATGTTCCTTTGACTTCAGCCTCTGCTGCCGCCGCTCAAGTTGCTCCCACAGCTGCTGCTACTCTTGCTGCTATTGCCACTTCTGCTCTTACTCATAGTTCTGCTTCTGATGCCGCTGTTGATGCTTCTCCTGGCGCTCGTCAGCAGTCTCGTTTCAGTACCCCTCTGGTCGTCCGTCCATCTGCCACCCCTGGACCTTCGGGCAAATTTACCCCCTTCTCCAGACAAGGAGCTACGGGAGTCCAAATAAGCAACCCTAGAGCGTCTGAACACTCGGCCCACACGGACCCTGGTGACATATCTCGCCAAGTTATTGGAACAGTCGAATACGATTCAGCACTAAACCAGGCACGCCGAGGAAAGAAGAGAGCCGCCAATGATGAGGCTGCTGGCTCAGTGCCCAAGAGAACTCGTCTAGATGTCGAAAAGCACAGGTACCTGTATGTTTTCATTCTCAGTGCTATTGCGGAACCAAGATACTGATGAATAGCAGTGACCTTCGCGCTGAGATCGCTGGAGCGATCGACGAAGAGATGAAAAGCGTCCACGAAGGAAGATCCACTCTGGTACTCAAGGATGGTACACAGCGCTACATCGATCAGCTGTCTCAGATGGACATCGAAGCTATGAAAAAGGCCAAGAGGGGAGATCTGAACCGATTCAAAGTTCACTACATCGACCAGATCGAGAAGAACATCGTGGACTATATTCGTGATGAGATCAATGAGGAGTTGGCCAGAAAGGGCCAGTTCATCCAGCCGAGAGTGTCACTGTCCATCGAGGATAAGCACAAGGATGAGGTTGAGGCCGACGACGACTCGGAGACCGACTCGAAGCCCAAATTCAAGAGAGAACAGAGCTGATTCGAGGTATGTCGTCGAGACCGCATATTTCATGGCTTGATCGAGCAGACTGACTGGCCTGATGTAAAGCACGACGCCAAACCGTCAGACGCGGAGACGACTGAGCGTCTGTAAGAAACTGGGCGGAGGGTTCCATCGAGCGCAATAAGGAGGCAGCACGGCATTCACTTCATGGCTGTTATTATCGATGAGCGCAAAAACACTCTTTGTAATAGATCGAAATGCACGAAGAAAAGTCGGAAGGTGGTGGACGAGAGAAGGAGCAAGCGCGCGATCGTCATGAGATGTCATCCATCTTTTTCTGGGGAAATCGAGCCACCGGGATCGTCATAGCAAACAGCAAACATCCAATTCCACTTTCTCTCTTGTTCTTCTCCCTACACTCTTCAATACATTTGCGAGTTCCATACATACATGCGGCGCTATTGCAATCTCCTCGCAACCTCAATCCGTCGCACAACACTCAAATCCGCACCTCGCATGGCCCTCTACAACAGCTCCACCAATACCAACACAATGTCCACCTCTACACCTAACAAACGTATCTTCGCCCCCGGCGGCACAAATGACTCCCAACAAGCCCAGCAATACACAAAAGGCAGCCTCGATGCCACCCAACTCGACCCCAACCCCCTGACCCAATTCGACGTCTGGTTCACCCACGCCAATGCCGAAAAAGTACATCAACCCGAGACCGTCACCCTCAGTACCGCCGAACTTCCCTCCGGAAGAGTCAGTGCAAGAATGGTGTATCTGAAAGAGTTGGATGAGAAGGGTTGGGTGGTCTACAGTAATTGGGGTACTAGCAGAAAGGCTGCAGATGTCAAGAGTAATCCTCATGCCAGCTTGACTTTTTGGTGGCACGAGTTGGAGAGGCAGGTTAGGGTCGAGGGTAAGGTGGAGAGAATGACTGGTGAGGAGAGTCAGGTTTACTATGATACCCGCATAAGAGGCAGTAGGTTGGGTGCTTGGGCCAGTCAACAGAGCAGTGTGTTGAACAGTCGTGAGGAGCTTGAGAAGCAAGTCAGTGATGTGGAAAAGAGGTTTGATGGTCAAGATAAGATTCCTGTGCCTGAGTTTTGGGGTGGCATTAGAATCGTGCCCGAGATGGTTGAGTTTTGGCAGGGAAGGCCCAGTCGTTTGCACGATCGCTTCAGATACACAAGAGATGAGGATAGTGAGTCTGGATGGAAGATCGACAGACTGAGTCCTTAAATCAAGACGAACTTATTCTCTGTCTGTATTGTTGGACTAATCTATGTCTATACACCAGCTTGTCTGTCTTGTTTCTCATATTTCACAACGACCATATGTGTAAACCAGAAGGATTGAAAAGAACCTCTACCCGCTCTCACACAAAAAGCACCCACCATCCCCGTTCTCTCACTCAAAACAGTAAAAAACCAGAGCCGAAGCTCTTTGGGAAAACCCACATTCTCATCCCTCGATCTTAGCCACCAAATGTCGGACATCTGGCTAATACATGGATTAAGGCGTACACGGCGGGATTTGAACGGTGGTTTTATTACCGCATTCGTAAACAGGCGTGAGTGTAGACCGTTACACCACTCAACCGATTACAGTGATAAAGGGAAGTTGTGGTGAATATATGGCTTAGGGAGAGGAGATGGAGGGGTTCACTTTGCTTGCGCTGAATGTCACTGTCGAAAATCACAGTGGATTCAGCAATGGAGAGGGAGGTTGGGGAGAGATAGTTTGCAGTTGTATCGGATTTGTCCTCCTCTTAAACATTATCCTTCTCCTTCATCGTCTCCAACATATCGGCAGAGTCTCTGACCTTACCACCACGCAATCCAGTCTCCGGATCCGTGATCGAGTTTCCACGACTGCCAGACACATAAGTCGGGTTACCAGCTTGAAAGTCAGCAAAATGCTTCTCTGCATCCCACACCCAAGGTGAAGGCGCCGAGAACAGTATATTGACTTCCTCCAGTGTGCGTTGATTGGTTTCTGGCAAAAGTGCCCAGACCAAAGGTATCGAGATGACGTTCGATGCCGCAAAGATGTAGAAGGTGTTTTCTCCAATGCTGTTGAACATGACAGGGCAAAGAAGTGTGAGCCAACCGTTACCGATAGACCAGCCCACCACTCCCCAAGCGTTTCCTTTCGCTCTGACCTCCAGAGGGAAGATCTCTGCGGGAATCAACCATGGTACTGTCAACCAGGTTGCACCGAAGACGGCCGTGTAGATGAAGGTGAAACTAGCTGCTGCAGCTCCATATCGCGCAGCTAATGCCGTGTTTCCGCTGTTTGTGGCATTGATGCCGCCACGAGACATGCCACCAATCAGGAACATGGAGATAGCTTGGGCCACAGCACCCCAATAGAGAGTCCATCTTCTGCCGATCCTGTCCAGAGTAAACACACAAACCAGTGTGGCGAACATATAAGTTGTATCGTTGAGACCAGACAACCAACCACTCTTTTGCGCATCAAAACCAGCAATACCGAAGATGGTGGGAGCATACACGGTAATTCCAGCAATTCCGCACCATTCCTGCAGAATTTGTAGCCAGATGACGATTTGGACTCTACGACCAGTGTGAAGACTTCCAGAGCTTCCGTGACCAAAGTCGAGTAGCATCCTCCAATAAGTGTTCTGCTTGGACGTGCTTCTTTCCAGTTGTACAATGTTGATGATGTCTTGGAATTCGGCTTCGGCTCTGATTCTGTCCTCTCCTTCGTCGCCACGCAGACGTGCGAGGATATGTCTTGCTTCCTTGTCGCGACCGACTTTGCAGAGCCACTGTCCAAGAATTAGTCAAGTCTCCACCAAACAGAATGGTTAGATACGTACTCGAGGGGACTCAGGGAAGAACCAGATGACGCCAAAGAGCATGAGCAGAGGGATAATTTGGAACTATCGAGGTTTGGGTCAGTACAGCGTCTTGCGAAATCATGCTTGGTACTCACAGCAATAGGGAAGCGCCACTGGAACGCCCCACGACCACCATCAATGAATGACAAACCAAACTCTAGCCAATATGCCACAGCGACACCAAAGATGTTGAGTGTGAACTCGATAGCAATAAATTGACCACGAGAAGTGTGCTCGGCCGTTTCAGTTGCCCACACAGGCACGATTGAATTGAGAATACCAGTACCAATGCCATTGACTGTTCGTGCACAAATCATCCAGACGTGGTTCTGAGCCGAGCATTGGAGAGCTGCTCCGAGGATAGCCCATATTGAGCTGGAGTAGTCAGTTTAAGGACACATGATGGTATCTGTCGGTTTACACTCACCCAAGTGCAATCGTACGGATACGGCCAGTTTTGTCGCCTACCCATCCACCCAAAAAGGCTCCAAATAGTGTTCCGAGATAGTAGACTGCGACAATTCCACCTTGGAGCAAAGAGTCATCCACGATAACCCTACCAGTTTCGTCGTCGACATGGCCGAATCCCATCAGTTGTGCGTAGTCAGCCGAGGTATTAACTCCACCCATCATTCCCTGGTCATAACCTGAAATTCACATTAGCATCGACCTCGCGTGAAGAGCAAGAAAAGCCACTTACCAAAGAAGAAAATGGACAGTGCAGCAGCTGAGGCAATGGCATTTAGCAAGCTCTTCTTGTATAGCACATTCGCTACGCGAAAGCCTTTCATCTGATCCATGATGGCAGAATGTATACTCGTGTCCTCGAGAGGTTGCCTGGATGTCCAGAAAGTAGAATGCCAGAGGAGATCCAGTCAAGATGTAGAGCCTTATGATGAGCAAGTTTCGTTGCTTTTGGCTTTTGGAAATGACTCCGTCTACCGATATCGAAGAAGCAAGGAGCAAACGCCCTTCGGAAGAAGAACGAGCACATACCTGATATATGAGTGCTACACGACTGCAAGGTCCCACCGGCATCGTCGAATACAACCGGTAGCACCGACAAACACATGGGACCACACACATCATCACGAATCCTTCACACCATGCGACGGTCACCCCGAACCAGTATTCCGGAGCGCAGCTAAAGCTCCACATCTTCTCCATCTCTTCTCCAACTGGAGAACAATAGTGGATACGATGGGTGACGATCCCTGTGCCGAGTCAGTTCTTGGCATGGAAATATGCTTGCGCTTCCTTGGTTTGCTTTCAAGCCTCAAGCCTCTTTTCCTAAAGACAGGCAACTTTATGGGAAGGCGTTTCGGCAGGCGTTTTTGGCTTGAGTGTTGTACACTCGGTATGACGATGCCGTGAGTTGCGGCCCGATTTTTGTATTACATCCGTGGTTAAGCCATAAGATCGCAGTCAAGTGTCTGTCCTCAATCGCGAATGGTGTTTGTGGAGAACACAGATAGACCAGCACATCACGACTACGCATCAGTAAGTTTTTAGTGACCTTTGTTGAATGGGTCGCATATGTCGTGCGACTTCTGCAGATGCAGAGACATCATAAGGATCGACAGGGCAGGCACACGACTTTCTCCGACGTTGCATATCACTTCGAAAGTTGAGGTGTCATCCCGGGTAAAAAGGATGAATTCACGAACGGCTTTCTTGATGGAAAGCACGAAGGAGTCGAGCGTGCACGCTCAGACAGCCCAATCAGGCAATCATGACCCCGTGCACGCGGCGTTTTCGTGACGATTGTGACGCAAGCAAACGCGTCTACCCAGCGTGCTTTCCACTCTATTTTCTGGTCTTGCGACAACGATATACTTCGAATTGGCCGTAGACGATGGCGGACACCGAAGATGTAGAGATGACTAGTCGCAGTCCATCCCCATCCCGTGGTGTAAAAAGAACCGCAGAAGAAGCTTTCAACAGAGCCCCGCCACCCATTCGTGCTCTCCACCAGGATGTTGTCAACAAGATTGCTGCTGGAGAAATCATTGTCTCGCCCTGGAATGCATTGAAAGAGCTCATCGAAAATGCTGTTGATGCTGGAGCGACTATGCTCGAAATCTTGGTCAAGGATGGAGGACTGAAACTGCTGCAGATTAGCGACAACGGGCACGGCATCAACGTAAGCATGGCAGAGCATTGTCTTGACGAATGCATCTATACTGACCACAATACAGAAAGCCGACTTGCCTCTGTTGTGTCAACGACATACGACCTCGAAGATCAAGGAATTCGAAGATCTCACTTCGATTGGCACCTATGGATTTCGTGGCGAGGCCCTTGCAAGTATCAGCCATATCGCGCATCTAACAGTCACAACAAAAACCCAAGAATCAAGTTGCGCGTGGAAAGGCTACTACACAAATGAGAACCTCACACCACTAAAGCCTGGACAATCTGCAGACCCCAAGGCTTGTGCTGGCAAGCAAGGAACTCAGATCACTGTAAGTGGACGTATAGACATCAATATGTTGACCATGCTGACCTTTTACAGGTTGAAGATCTGTTCTACAACGTGCCGACTCGTAGACGAGCATTCCGGTCCAGCAGCGAAGAGTACGCCAAGATACTTGACATCATTGGCAAATACTCTGTCCACTGCAAAGGTGTTGCATTCTCCTGCAAGAAACATGGCGAGGCTGGAACAAGTCTCAATGTGCAAAGTCACCTTAGCATGGTCGACCGCATCCGTACCGTGTTCAACAGTGCAGTGGCAAATGATCTGATATCCTTTGAGGTCGCCAATGATCGCTGGGGGTTCAAAGCAGAAGGTCTGATCAGCAGTGCCAATTACTCGGCCAAGAAATCTACTTTCTTGCTGTTCATCAATCACCGCTCAGTCGAATCGACAGCAATACGCAAAGCTATCGAAGCGGCTTACACAACGTTCCTGCCAAAAGGAGCAAAGCCATTCGTCTATCTGAGTCTCGACATCGATCCTGCCAGGGTAGATGTCAACGTTCATCCCACCAAGCGTGAGGTCGGATTCTTGAACGAGGACGAAATAATTGAAATCATTCGCGACGAGATCGTCACCAGACTGGGCTCCGTCGACACGAGCCGGACGTTCATGACACAGTCGTTGTTAGGCCCAAAGAAGACAACAACACCGCTGACACCATCAGCTCCGGTTCAGCACGAGTTGTCGTTCTCTACTCCATTGCTCCAGCACCAGGACAGCACAGGCTCTGTTGCGTCCACAACTTCAAGAACAGCATCAAAGCCGTACGAGAACAATCTCGTCAGGACCGACTCACGTATTCGTAAAATCACCTCCATGCTTGCTCCGACCTTGTCTTCTTCGCCGAGCAAAGGAAGCAGAGCGGAAGGACACGAAGGCCCCACCGAAGAAGCGGAGTACGAGTTCGTCGAGAAGGAACAAACTACAATCCGACTCACATCGATCAAAGACCTCCGTACTGCCGTTCGAGACGAAGTCCACACGACTCTGGACGACACCTTCAGGAACCTTACCTTCGTGGGCATTGTAGACACTTCCAAGAGGATTGCAGCAATCCAGTCAGGAGTCAAACTATTTCTGGTTGATTATGGCATGATCAGCGCCGAGTTCTTCTACCAGATTGGTCTCTCAGACTTCAGCAACTTCGGAACCATCAAGTTCAAGGAGCCTTTGAGCGTCGCAGATCTCTTACGCATAGGAGCAGAGTATGAGCGCTCGCGAACACCCATCGACGACCGAGAACTGGACTGGAATGAGGTTGTGCAAGTGACTCTGGATCAGCTGGTGCAAAGCCGAGGTATGCTCAATGAGTACTTTGCTCTCGACATCTCTGAGGACGGCGAGCTGCTTAGTATTCCCCTCATGCTCAAGGGATACATGCCCTGTTTAGCCAAGCTTCCAACCTTTCTGCTACGTCTGGGCCCTCATGTCAACTGGGACGAAGAGAAAGATTGCTTTGACAGCTTCCTGCGTGAACTGGCATCGTTCTATTCCCCGGAGGCTCTACCAGTGGCATCAGTGACTGCAACGGCATCTCAAGGAGCACAGGAAGAAGCTAACAAACGTCGCATCCAGCTCGAAAGGTCTATCGAGAATACCATGTTCCCTGCCTTCCGTACCAGGCTGGTCGCAACGAAGAGTCTGAGAAAAGCAGTCGTCGAAGTGGCAGATCTGAAAGGACTGTACCGTGTGTTTGAGAGATGTTGAGTGTGCTGACGACCAGCATTTTATGTTTGCTATGATACCACTGATTTTCGTTTTCTGTCTTGTTAGCAGAGCATGTTTCGCAGCACGAGCATTTTACATTATGGTTTAGAGATTCATGTATATATTTGAGCATTCTCATGAAAACAAACACCATTTTCTGTGGTATAAATCCAGGGTCTTTTGTCGCGTCGCGTCATCTTGCTCTCGGACCGTGACATCGACCACGTCCTCTCGCATCACGCATGACCATCTTCATCACACATCAACTTGTCTTATTGCCTTCGACCTTCAAATTCATCTAAAATTCTCAGGACCTCCTCAGCTACCAGCGCACATTCTCTCCGCCATGACGGCCGACCCATACTGCGAACATCTCGCCTCGCCGAATGGCTGGGTCCTCGCTCTCTCCGTGTAATTATCTCCGCACCAACACACCATCCATCAAGGTTCTGATATTCTTTGTGACCAGACAACTCGTGCTTGGTATTCTCATCTCTTACATCCCTCAACATGTGAAAATCATCCGTCATGGTACCTCCGCCGGTCTCTCGCCCTGGTGGGTTCTGCTGGGCACGATATCGTCGATTTCTGCGCTTGCGAATATCTTGGTTTTACCGACCAGTCAGCATGACATGGCTTGCTGTCGCGAGATTTCTGGCGCGGCTTGTGGTGCTGCGCTGTTGGGTGTTGTGCAGATTGGTGTGCAATGGGTTTGTTTCATGACTATGTGAGAGATACCTTATCTATTCTATGCTCTGCAAGGTACTGATGGGTGAAACACAGTATGGTGCTCTTCCTAGTCTTCTTTCCCAGAGATGCGTTTGCAAACCCACCTCCGGAGTATCTCTCTCCGGACACACCCCGCAAGCGAGATGCTGTTATCGTTGGTGTGGCATCTTTTGTCTCCCTTCTCACCGTCGGAATCATCTCAACAGTGTTCCTCTACCGCCTACCCTCTCACCTGCTCAGCTGGGCAAACTTCCTCGGCATTCTGGCTGCAACTCTCTCTTCGATTCAATATATTCCTCAACTCTACACCACTTGGAAAGCCAAGCAAGTGCTCTCGCTCAGCATTGCGAGTATGTGCATTCAAGTCCCTGGAGCGTTTGTGTTTGCGTTTAGTCTGTGGTTGAGAGTTGGATGGGAGGGTTGGAGTACCTGGTTTGTGTACTGTGTTACTGGTGTTTTGCAGGGAGCTTTGCTGGCCATGGCTATTGTGTTCTATCAGAAGGAGAAGAAGGCGGAGACTGTTGAGGAGCAAGAACCTACCGAGACGGACCCTTTGCTGGAGGCTTCCCGTGGTGGCAACTAATGTGTTATCTCTGAGAGTATACAATGCAACCCGTAGTCGTCTGGATGTAATTTTAAGTGTCAATCTTTGATCCGCATAAGTGGAATCAGTGATGAATACTTGTCGGACCCCCAGTTCACAAAATAGTGTACGATACGAAGACTTTAAAGTGCGAGCAACCATGTTTTCAGATTCATGTATTGACAAGATAAGATCGAAAGAAATAGCTGACAAGAAACAGGGATCCTTCAAAAGATCAAGAGACCAAACCCGAACATTGAAAACGCCAGAACCCATGCTACCGGCAACAAAAGAAAATCAACCGATGCAGAAGCTTCAAACATCCTCCACAATCCTCACATGCCCATCCTCACTCTTAGCAATATACTCTTCAAAAGCCACCGAAGCAGTAACTTTCAGAAGATCACTAGGCTGTGTATCCCCCACAGCAAAGGACCTTCTATCTGACGGGCCCATGCCATCAACAAGAACATAAACAGGCATCAAGAGTCAAATGCCAGTTTTCTTGAGTATGGAAGCTGCCATCCAGGGCCAGCCTAGAACAGTACTGTGGATGCATGATCAGTATTTACATCTAGAGATGGACGAAGAAGAGACGGGCGAAAAGATGACTTACACATAGAAAGGTATAAAAGTAGCTGCAGTGCGGAAAGTGCGTCGCAAAAGGACGAAATTGTCATGAGCGTGTGGAAGTAGAGTGGAGGTGTTGCGAGCGAAAGGATGTTCTTCGCGGATCAGGTTTCTCAATGTGCGGAAGAAGGTGCGGGTTTGGGTTGGTCTGAATGCCATTGTCGATTGTTGTGGAGGTTTTGATGTTGGAGAGTGGAGATGGTGGTGTTGATCAGAGATCGAAGAGTGGAGATTGTAATTGTTTGGTGGAGAGGAGATTGTGTAATGATGTGATGATGGAAGAGAAAAAGGTTGCACAAGAATAGAAATGTGGTATACTTATAGAAGGATGGTGTTGTAGATGCTATGATTTGCCAATGGCACATGGTATCGGGATACACAGTAGTGGTTCACTCAGGCATCCGGTTTACCACGTTCGTTTGACAGGTATCACCAGATCAGCAGATGACAGGAGACAGACTCAATCCGATCGCTTCCCTGACATTACCAAGCGAGAGGATTTGACAGCTCCAGATCTGGGGATCTCGGAAAGCTGCGGCCTGCGAACTACGGATTGTCAATACGGCATGCGGAAAATAGGTAGAAAAAGTCGGAAGGATCAGACAGCGTGATGAGTGAGGTGACAGGAGGGCATGAACGGCGTGATTTGTGGACCGTGCGCGATTTTGTGGTGTGATGTGCCAAGCCGCAAACCGCCGACGACCTTGACCTTGCTATCCCACCGACATGCTTCCTTCTATCACTTTGCCGTCCTCGAAAACGTCGACATCATGCTCAGACTGTGGAATGGCTGAAAGACACATGAAGAAAATTTCTCAAGGATCAAGATTTGCCAGAGTAATGATCGTCACGCGACAAATACCAAGCCAAAGTCGAACAAACACTCCCCTGGACACATCGTTCACAGGCATTGTTCTTCGTCGATAGACAAGTAGAAAATGGATACACTTCTTGGTTTGCGGTAAAATCGGACTCCGTCAAAATTTGGCAGTCACAACTACGATCAGACTGAACACTGTGTTCAAATTCTGTCCAAGGTTGATCTATGAGACTTCTGCATCAGTGCTGCATCTCCTTGACACTCCTCCAATCCATCGTAGCACTCCCAACGACCGTCAAACAAGAAAGCCCAACCGCCATATACCAAGTCTGCGCCACGCTCTTATCCACCGCCTTTAATACACTCCCCATATCGCCTGGCGCAATCAATGTCCTCAGGTCATTCAGTCCCACACTCTCGAAACTCGTAGCATTCATCGACGGCACCGCCATCTGTAAATTGCCCTTGAGCCGATTTTGGAACACATTCTGTGCCGCAGAGACAAACAGCGCAGCGCCGAATTGCTCAGCAAACAAAATGATGGACAGACCTATGCTAGCGTCTGCTTTGGGAAGTGCCATTTGAACAGCAGATTGAGGGGACAGAAAGCCAATTCCACCTGCAAAGCCAAAGAATCCAGTCATGACCAGGACATCAACAAGCGCAGTGCGTACTTTGATGGTTGTCAACAGTCCAGCTAGCAGAGGCATGAGAATGGTTCCTGCCCACATAAAAGGCGTGTAATATCCTATCAATGTGACGCCTGTGGACTGTAAGGTGACGCCGATCATATCACCTGCTATTGCAGGAATCTGGTAGTAGCCGCTTTGCGCTGCAGTGCTGCCGCGGACGATCTGGAAGTAAGTGGGCAGGTAGTACAGAATCACCATCGTGGCTGAGTTGGTGAACAAGGTGAAGATAAAACCAGATAGGACGGTGCGATTGCACAAGATCCGCGGTGGTAGGGTGGCAGTCTCTCCTTTTTTCCACTGGTCCAGACCGAAAAGGACCAGAAGACTTCCAAAGGTAACCAGAAGACCGATGATGACTGGCGAGTTCCAGGCATACTTCGAGCCCGCCCAGCTAAAGGCGAGAAACAGGCAGGTGAGGGAAGCGACAAAGCAGACAGTTCCAATAGGATCCAGCTCCGAGAGATTTTGATTCCACGTAAGACTCTCCCTAGCCTTACCCTTAGGCAGGCAAAAGAAGAGAGCCAGTAAAGTGACACCAGCGAGTGGCAACGTGATCCAAAAACACCACCTCCAACCAATTCCATCCACAATCGCACCCCCAAGCATTGGAGAGGCAATCCCCGAAACACCGGAAGCCGCACCAACAATTCCAGTATACAGTGGTCTTTTCCGCATAGGAATACACAAGACCAAAAGCGCAAGCCCTCCTGCCATAATCGCCGAAGCAGCGAACCCACAAATAGCTCTTCCCACTACAAAAGCCGCACTAGTCTTTGCAGTGGCGCAAACCACAGAGCCAACCATGAATAGCACAACGCTGCTCAGAAAGATGTTCTTGGCTGGAAGAATCTTGTACAATTTTTCAAACATGAATTGGAAACTGCAGACGCAGAGACGATAGGCTGCAGAATACCAGCCAATGTCGCGGGTAGTGTGGAATTCGTCTGTTAAAGATGGCACCACCACTGAGACAATGGTAGAGTCCATGCTTGTGAGGACGTAGGCTAATGTGACTGAGGCGATGATGAGGAGCTTTGTCAATCCTTGTGGGTATTGAGATTCATCTTCTGCGGCTTGATCCTGATTGGGAGGCGCATCGTCGACGATCTCCAGAGGCTCCAATGGCCTTGTTGGCTGATCCTGGCCGGAGGTAGATATTCGATGCTCGGCGGTGATGTCGGTTGACATGGCTGAAGACGATGCTGGGAGAAAATGGAGTCGTCCAGATTATAAGGAGGAAGCGCTTTATCTTATCAGCGACATTTTTCCAGATTAGGCAGCAGCCTGTGAGCCTCGCAATATATTTTACACAACTTTTCGAAGGGTTCATACATCACCCCTTTGTCATATAGTTTTCCAATATGTGATCTATCGAACGGAAAGAATTCTTACGTGCTCCTCTAAGACTTTACAGATAAGATGTAACATCACGAAAAATTTCCCTTTGTCGCCTTGTCTTTGACTCTGCATCCTTATGAGAGATACAAGAGGTAGCGTATCGAAATTTACGACACAAGACAAGCGAGGCTGAGAAGCTCAGTAGAAATCCTCCACATAGATTCGTGTGCCATTCGCATCCTTGAAGAATCTCTGTGTAGTTCGAAATTCGTCCCACGCAGTGTAGATCTGAGCAGTGTCGGGTTCTGCTTCTCTAAAGCTCAGCTGCTCCAGCTTAAGCGCAAAGTTATCGATCAACCTTGCCACCTGAGACGGTGACATACCGGCTTTGATATCCTCGAGTGTCATTTGTCTAACATTCCCGAGTATCGGTGCGTATGCTTGAATCAAATGCCACGGATCAAGCTCACCTCTGAGCTCAATAGAGCTAAGGTCGGGACAATGTTCCGAGATCGAATCGAATAGGTGATCTGGATATCCGGGACCTATGGAGATAGAAAGATGTTCCAAAGCGGTGAGCTTAGAGAACATTGTGGATGCATCCGCCCTTGTGAACTTGTGTCGAGGGTTGAAGAACTCGGGTTCCTCGGAGTTGTCCTCGCTCATACAACAGGGAAAGAACGAGGTAGCGATCTCCAGTGATCTGAGCTGGGTGAGAGAGCCAAGATGAATGAAGGCTCTTGCCGACAGACTGAATTCACCCTGGCCCTCGTCTCCTTGAATATCGAGAAACTGTAGCTGAGGCATGTTGCCAAGCGCTTTGAGTGCGAGCTCGTCTCTACTGGTAGAATAAATCACCAATCGTAGCCACGTGACAGCAGGAAAGCATCGCGGAAGCAATGGGACGGCTTCGGCTTGTAAGTGTAGGTGCAGGCGTGTGAGACACGGAAATGGCTTGCTAGAAACATTGAGGAAGCTTTGCAATTGAGCAACTCTAACCTCCTCACTGACACCCAGCTCGCCCAGACAGTCAAGCCTTTCCAGACGTCCTCCATGAGATAAAGCAGAGAGCACTCCGCCAGTGAGCATCTGTCGTCCCAGTCCATTGTCGAGAGTAAAATCGAGTTCTACAACCCGAGGTCGAATGCTTCGGAAGAGAAGTGCAAGATCCGCTGGCTCGATAGTCGGTGACTCAATCCAAAACAAAACTTCCTCCAGGTTGGGACATTTCTGAGCAATATCGCTCAGGAGCGAGGTGGTCAACCATTTAGGTCCAACTTCGTTACGCTTGTGGTTCCTTTCAGTCAGCTTCAGACTACGCAGCGAGGGCTGGAGATATTTCGCGAGTCGGAGGTCTCTAGGGTCCGTGGGACCCCTGTCTCCTTCGTGAGTGAGAATGACTTCTTTCAGCCGCGGAAACTCCAGTTTGTTGAACATAGTATGGGCAAGTATACCCTCGAAGTCGGTGAGGTCAAGCACGTCAATCCGAGAGGCATAAACCTGACGACGATCTCGCGGTAACGATGCGATAGCCCTGGTTCTTCTCCAGTCGCACTCGATTCCAGGAAACCCAAACCAAAGCGCATCTAGTGCAGAGTCGGTCCACGTGCTGTGTACGCGTGCGCAACTTGCCAAGCTTGCGTCGCATCTGTCCTCACGAAGGCAATCGAATACAATCATCTTGAGTTCGCAGACATCCCATAATGCAGCGGCAGCCATGTTTGCTGAGGAAGGACGTGATGATAGACGATGTAGTAAAAGGTAGGAAGGAAGAAGCTGAATCAACTGCTGAAGGGGATGGAGGCCTCTTTTTGTGCAGACTCCCATCAAGTCCGACAGTCATTGTGGTGCAGTGTATGAGTTCACTCTCTTCCATACAGACTCGAATCACATCCGATGACTAGCGTGGTGTAGAGCAGGACTCCACCTTCTTACATAGAACCAATGACAATGCACTCACACTGGCCGTCGGACGTGGGCACAGTCTGTTCCGGAACGAAAGCAGACTGACCGGCATATTTAGCGTGATGGAAGATGAAAGTTGCAGGCAAGTAATTAAGAGCGGCACAGACATGGGTGGATGCCGATAACAACAGGCAACCATTAGACGCGTCCCTAACGCGCAAGACGCGATAGCAACGCTGGTAGGCGTTCAGAATTGGATGTAGTCAAGATGGTTATCTAAAGCCAACAAACCGACATCCAGAAGAGTACAATAGGAATCTTCACGATGCATGAACACCCTCAAAATACAATTCTCTCTATTCGCACATCTTAAATTACCATTAAGTCACATTTCATCATGATCAGAACGCACATTCATCGCGACAAGAATTTCATTCCAAAGACAAGAAAACTCGGAAAGAACAAAAGTCGGGCCAACTTCCACTCTCCCAAAGCCTCCTTCCTTCCTTCCTATCTACTGTCTTCCATCCCTTCCTGTCCCAGTGCATCCACATCTAACTCTCACTAAAAACCCTTCGAGACTAAATCTTCATCGTAAGGGAAAAGAGCAGTTAGATTTTCGTGGATCACATCTTCCCCCTCCCCTGTTTCATCATTCTAGCCAACAACCCCTTCTTTGCAGGACGAGCAGGTAATTCAGGTCCATTTTTTCCAACAACCAGATTCAGTGCTTGGATAGCTATGTTGTGGAGGGTTTGTTGAGGTGTGGCGGTGGTGCAACCAGTAAAAACAGCATTGATATTGTGGGTTGAAAGTTGTTGGGTTGTGCTGCTGTTTGTGTTGCGAAGAGCGACATCATCGTAGCTTGGTGGTGATGATGCAGCGACTTCTTCGTACGCTGGTGGTGATGGTGGAGTATGAACATTATCAGGCAGCAATGTATCCAGTCTTGCACTTGGTGTTTGGGTAGTATCAGAGCTGGCAGTATATGCTGGAGGTGCTTGCTCAGTCGAGGTAGCAGTGTATGGTGGAGGAGCTTGTTCTGTGCTTCTCCCACGAGTAGCTTGTTGTGTGTTTTCGCTGCGAAGACCTCTGTTTTGTGCATGGAGGTATCGGAGGTATGCTTGTTGTACTTCTCGAGCACTGGCTCCTGCTCCTGGAAGTGCGTATTCTGCTCTGGTGGCGACTTGAAGTCTAACAGCACGGCGGAATTCGCTTGCGCTGCTGTCGTTGGTGAAGACGTTTGAGGTTGTGGGATACATGATGAAGAATGTGAATTTGGTCGAAGCTTGAAGCTGGAGAGGTTTGTATCTTGGTTCTGGTGCGGTTGTACTTTTTGATATGGTAACAAGCAGGCGAGGATGAAGACGAAGGAGTCGAAGAGAAGAGGGAAGATAGATGTCTTTTTGTATCAGTGTATCGATACAGTGAAAATTTTCTATGGACAGAAATACTTGCTCATCTTTTAAGGTGGTATGCGGAATATAAAGATTTCCGACCACTCGATCATTATTTCGTTGGTTGTGAAAAGAACGCAAACGCGGCCACGTGCTTGGCTGCCTGGAATAGCAGATCAGGAACTTTGCCTTGAATACGGTCGATCGTTGTTGATGATAGTCGTCGCGACAGTCAGGGTCTGCTTGATCATTGGGGTCTTCATAAAGTGTCGACCCGCTCAATGTACCATCGTTAGAAGAGCTATCCAGTGACCAAGGCGAAGGCCAAACACTTACAGGAGAACGTGCCCGTGCATTTTGATGTAAACGAGCGACTCTCTCGTGTCTCTGGTTTGTAGCTTCCTTCTTCTTTCTTTACTTCCTTCGATGTTTTCTGATTCCTCGATCAATCTCGCACACTCTATCTGCCGTTCAAGCTCGCTGACTTGAGCTCCCTTGCGCATTCATCCACATCGATGGTCTCCTTGAAATTCGAGTTTTCTTTGCCATCTCACCCGTTGTGGGATCACCTGAGATTTAGTAGGATCTTCCTCGGCGGCAGAGCAGGCTTCGGAATCACACCACGAGGAGGCTGCAGGATGCTAGGTTTGTTGAAGCCTAGCTGGTGCAAGTACTTTTGATTAGTATCACGAAGATTCTTTATCGACTTGAGGAAACTCTGGTTGGCCTCGAGAATGATTGCATCTGAGCGTTGATTGTGATACTCGTGAGGTTGGTCGTGGTCTACTTGGGGTCGTTGATCTAGGGGCCCAGGTTCTTCAGTCGCGCACTTAGAGAGTCCTTTGGCTAGTCCGTTGTGTAGAGTGTCGTCCCAAAGTTGAGGATACATCTTGAGTCGATGTTCGCTTTCATTGTCGCGCATAGCTGTGGGGGTTAAGAATGCCATGTCCAAAAGAAGAAGAGATATCGCAAAGATGATTGTTGGTCGGGAAGAGGGTGTCGACGCGTGGAGCACCTGAAGATATATATGTATGAGCGCCAAGCAAATTTGGCTGGAGTCCGAAATGGCAGGAACCAACAAGGGAAGGCACCATGAACAATCTGATCAAGGAAATAATGCAGACGAGGGGTTTTATCCACGTAAACACTCACACTAAAAGTATTCGTAATGTAACAAACAAAATCAAAAACTCCATGCTCGATGTAAGCCCTTCTAAATGGTATCTCCAAACCCCTTCACCCATATGCTCATGAAACGCCCATCTCTACACCAAAACCAGAACGAATCATTGCAGTCATAGTAAGCCTGGTATTGACACCCTCACGACAGACTTCCTGGCAACACTGCCCACGCTGCCAATACTGGCTTGTCGTACTCTCTTCACCAAGCCCTCCATTTGTGGCACCAACTCGGGTATCCTGAATGGCTTCGTCACAACGCTATCCATACCATGCTCGATAGCAACGGCGATTTGTTCACGTCTTGCATTCGCCGTCACCGCAATGACAGGAACATGTCCGATGATGGTGCCTTCACTCCGCAAACTTCTGATTCTCTTTACTGTTTCCAGACCACCCAGGACGGGCATTTCCAGGTCCATGAGGACGACAGATAGAGGGATAATATCTGATTGGAGCCTTGTTTTGGGACTGGGTGCTTCTTCAAGGGTTCGTGTTGGGGCGGGGCGGTCGGCCCAGAACGAGGTCTTGCGAAGGAAGTCGAGGGCTTCGAGACCATGATTCGCTAGGTGAACTGTACATCCCAATCGGCGGAGTTGTTGAGACATGACTCGCTGGTTGATGGTGTTATCCTAGACAGGTGTCAGTGATGAATTATACAGTAATGTAGCGGAGTCACGAACCTCAACGACCAAGACATGTAGATGCATCTTCTCTTCAGTCTGGTCAGTAGACACGGTGGACAACTTGCGAATGATGTTGTGCGTCTTGTCAAGTGGATGACCTTCTGGATCCGCCTGCAAGGAGTTGGAAGCAGGATCACGAGTGTAGATGACGGGTGTATTGAGTGTCGGAGTCGTTAGTGTGCCTTCTTCGAGGATATCGTCATCTTCGACTGCTCTCCTGGCTTTGATGTAAAAGCTGAATGTACTACCCTTGTCGGGCTCGCTATGTACGCCGATCTGACCGTCTTGGAGGTCCGTGAGTTGCTTCGAGATGTAGAGACCCAAGCCACTGCCTGAAGTTCTTGTTAGTTTGGGAGATGCTTCATTTTGTTAGGAGTTTTGTACGAACCGCCATATTGTTTGTAGGTCTTGGGACTGGCTTGTGAGAAGCGATTGAAGAGTAACTTCAACTCTTCTTCACCCATACCCTTGCCGCTGTCTTGCACAGATAAGGATAAGAAAATCTCATCGCCAGTTCCCCATTCTGGAGTGAAGTGATGTTCAGGTCTATTGGCACGGAATGGAACATATGGAGCGTCAAACATGCCTTCCGTCGGTCGAGTGACTGAAGCATCTAGATGGACCGTAATCTCCTTGTGGCTGGCGAATTGGGTAAACTTGATAGCGTTGGTGAGAAGGTTGATGACAACCTGCAACAAACGACTCGAATCAAGCATCACCTTACCAACAGCCAGGTTTCGGAAGCCCTCATGGACACGAAGACTGATGGCTATGTTCGCTCTTACTAGTTCTGCTTCGTGCATTTTGAAGCACTTCTCCATCAAGCCTGGCATGTCGACAGTGTCGGGCGATACAACAAGTAGGTTCGAATCCAGCTTGCTCAAAGTCAGAATGTCATCAACAATGCGACCTTGATGCTGAGCGCAAAGGATGATGGTCTGAGCTGAATCAAGCACAGTTTCGAGGACGTGGTCTTCCATAGACGTTGGTCCAGTTGTGATACCCAAGCGGTTGTTGTTCTCAAGAGCCGTCAAAATACCATCGGCAGATTGCAGGATTGCACTCAAGGGGTTCCGCATCTCGTGAGATGTCATGTCAATGAAGCGATCCGCTTGACGCTTGTGTTCGAGTGCATCTTCCAGTCGCTCGCTGAGTAAGCGTTCTGAAGCTTTCTTCAACGATATCTCAGTGACAAAGCCTTGAACAGCGACCACCGAGCCGTCAAGGCCAATCTCAGCTATTGCTGTGCCTTGTAGCCAGGTATCGCCTATCATTTCAAGGCCATTGGCTTCGTCGGTGTATTTCCAGGGCTTTTTGATGCGATATTCTAGATTTAGCGGCGTGCCATGCTGAGCCAGTGCTAGCCACGCCTCACCAACCTTGGCTTGGTCATCATCATGGATTCTGTCCCCCCATCCCACGCCTGATCGCTGGGATTCATCGAACTCTTCCCTGGTGAAGCCAAGTATGCGGAAGTATGCGTCGTTGAGATATAACGGCTCACCAGTGGGCTTCAACAAATACATACCCAAAGGAGCATCTGCAGCCAGACGAGCAAATCTTTCCTCTGACTGTTCGGCTTCGATTTGTCGAATTCGAGACTTTTCGTGGTATTTGCGATCACTAACATCGAGCAACCAGCCCTGTATGTGAATGATATTACCATCTTCGTCGAGTTCTGGTGCTGCAGTGGCCAAGACCCAAGTGTCGCCTTCCATGATTTCTCCTGAGATTGGATCGGTAGAAGACCACGGACGGGTCACACGGTATTCGATTGTGAATTGCTGTTTCTCCTCCAGACACTGGATCCAAGCACTCTCGACCCTTTCGCGGTCGTCCAGGTGTAGATACGCCAAGGGATCCGTCTGAGCTTCGATGGATTCTTCGGTGATGCCAGTGATGTCCAGATAGGCCTTGTTGTGGAAAGTGGTGCGAGCATCAGGGGTGATGGCGTACATGGCCACGGGAGCAAGCTGAGCCATACGTGAATAACGATTTTCCAGACGTTCCGTTTCAAGGGCGGTGGCACGAAGTTGTTGGGCCAAGGAAGCTTCGATCTGTTCAAACTTTTGACGGGAACGTCGTTGTTCTTCAGGAAGGCAAATGGCCGAAGCAGACTTGACCAGAATGTCACGCAGATAGTAAGCAAACATGGCGGCATCTGA
Organism: Aureobasidium sp. EXF-12298; assembly: GCA_024195555.1. Taxonomy (NCBI): domain Eukaryota; kingdom Fungi; phylum Ascomycota; class Dothideomycetes; order Dothideales; family Saccotheciaceae; genus Aureobasidium; species Aureobasidium sp. EXF-12298. The sequence goes on from SWBJ01000152.1 coordinate 52,806, forward strand.
ATCGTAGGGTCGACGAGGGGTCATTGCCAGAGTCAAGAAGCCCATTGTTCGATGAGCGGACATGTCGGGTAAAGGAATGACACAGACAGTTTGTACCTTGGCACCTGAGGCTCGGCCAGGGACGCCTTGGTTGAGGAGCGGAGGCAGACTGCCGTCTTTGACTTGCAGGATGACGACGTCTTCTGTCTTCCAGGCCTTGTAGTAGGCACGAGCGAGAGGACTCTGGTCGTTGGCGCATTCAGCGAGATCGAAGGTCAGGGGTACGGCAGGATGGCCAGCAGCAAGACCGATGGAACCCTCGAGAGCGTAGCGCTGCGAATCCATGGTGGAAGAAGAAGAATCCGTGTCGGGTACAGAAGGATCGGCGGCAGCGTGATTGGTGTGAAGAAGGGCGTATGGGATGTCGTCCTTGCAAGGCTCAAGACCCTCGAGGAACTCGAACCACAACTCCTTGACGCTGTTGACGCTGACAATGGCCTTGTTGATTCTGACAATGGCATCTCTGCGACGGTCGCCGACGACATGTTCGGTGACTTCGGAGAACTCGTCGATGATGCCGATGGTGGAGCCTTGAGGGCCGACGACTGGAATCAGGTTAAAAGACCAGTAGGTATCCTCGGGGTAACCATTGCGGTGCATGACAAGGGGTAGCTTATTCAGACGGGTGCCTCTTCCTTCTGTCTGGACGTATTTAATCATAGGATACATGTCAGGCCAGATGTCAGCCCAGGTGTTTTCAGCTCTTGAGCCTAGGGCACGGGGGTGTCGTTCGGCGAACATGGAGGTGCAGGCCTCGTTGTAGATCATGATATGGTCGTCTCCCCAGAGCAGCAGACGCGGGTCCGGGTTGGCCATGGCAGAGAGGACGGCTCCTCGAAGAGCATCGGACCAGGATTGAATGCTGCCGACGGATGTGTCTTGCCAGGGGTAGTTGCGCACCAGGTGCATGTGGGCCGACATGGCGGGAGACGGGCTGCGCGTCCAGTCAAGGTAGCGCTGGCCGCCATCATCTGACACGGTACGCCATGACGACGATGCGACCGACTGGCGGCGTGAATCAGCGGATGCGATGGCTGAGTTACTGTTCTGCGAGGCGGTGCGAGGCGGAGGTGGTGCGCGTGGAGGTGCGAGGGCGTCTGGGTGTACTTGAACTGTGGGCTCATGTTCCTGGGCGGTGGCTACGAGCCATCTGCTTTGTTGGAGGATGCAATTCCATGCTCTTCCTCGGTAGCTTGCACTTTGTGTTGCTGAATTGAAGGTCGTGGCAGCCCAATCGCGAAAGTCGGGCAGGTTCCAGGTGCTCGCGAGCAGTCGTTCGAGGGCGGGATTGCAGTATGCGATGAAGCCGAGTGTTGTATCAATGATGCATGTCGGGCGTGTGTCGTGTTGGAGAAAGTCTACGAGAGACAAGTTGGACAAGTCGCCAGCTTGGAGGTCTCGTGCGGTACGGATGGGCACGTTCGTTGTCGTGAGCGTCTTCTCGTCGCTGTTGTTCGAAGAGATGGCTTCAGGCCGCGCCCTCTTCTTCGAACTTCTGTCTACCGCCATTTCCGTCATCTCACGAAGGCTTCAAACCATTACAATGCTATGCTATGAGGTGCGAGATGGCGACGCATCCAGTGCAACCTGCAGTCCTGCGCGGACGAACCAATGCTACTTTAGCCTTTCAACTGCAAAAACGCGCGCGAGGCCGGCCTGGGCCCAGAAGATCTCGATCGAGTATTGACATGGCAACATCACCTCCTCACTCTTTCAATTCAAGTCACATTCCAAATTGCCATCTCTCCGCCGTTGCACATCTGCCCTAGGATCACATATTCGAGCTTCGACTACCTGTTTGGTCAAATACGACGGTTGCCCTGAGAAGGTGAGACCATGCGTGACTTTCCACTCATCTCTTGGCAGGGACAACTTGGGCGAATCTCTCAAACCTTAGCTCACAAACATGTTTACCTCAACAAATGTCTTCTGCAAAGTCGCATATCGTAGCTCGGTATCAGAGTAATCATGCCGCTTTGTATGTTTCACACTTCCACACAATGCTTCCTGTAGGTCATTTCGACCTCGATATGCATCATCTTCTTGAGAACGAGCAATATCGAAGACCAGAGACAAACATTTTGCCCAAGACCTTTGCTTTATTCTTGATGAGACACAACACACAATGGAATGTCGTCTTTGTAAGACTTCGATCAACTGACAATTGAATACATAAACCTGCTTGACTACCAGTTGTTCGCTGACACAACAATCTTCTCACACTCATGTTCTTCCTCCACAGGAACAGAAATACCGGGGCAAGCACAGCATCAGGCTTCAGGGTTCTTGGAAAGACGCCTATTAGTTGTGACATCAACCCAGGACATCGCATGACTGCAGAGGAATCTCTGTTCAGGGTCTTCGACAAGACAAGACGTTCTCCGCTCCCTTCATCACATGGACAAAAACATGCTGCCTATTACAAGACCATGGACCCTCACGTTGCTCCATGTTCTAATAATGATGATACGAACAGCTACCGCTCCGGACACGAGTACTCGCCAGTTTCTGGTCGGTGCCCAACCTGGGTGTTGGTCGTCATCGCACTCATAGCGCTCTCAATGGCTGCCTGGGGCTTCTTATCCCGCAGCCTTGACTCAAACAGCATCGCTTGTCCCTCGTACCTCCTCGAAAACTGCTTTCTGTCTGCAACTCCTCTAGTCTTCAGTTGCGAAACTTGCGTTCCGGCCAAGTGTTCTTTCCTGATCATAAAATTTGTCATGGGGTATAGATTCGTTTAATATATTGCAAGTTTCTCGTCTGTTCTATGTTATGCTAACAACTCTGCACTGTTTTCATCTGGAGATGGGACTTCTCTGACCCGCACTTTTTGTGGAATGCTGAGAGCTATTCAGATGAACTGGCTTCAGCACCAGCCACACATGTTCCGCTTTCGGAAGTCTTGTACAAACTATCCTTCAGTCGCACTGTTGATTACTGTTTTTCTGCTTACTTACTCCTCCTCGGACGGACAGTCATCAGCATAAAAACTCCAAGAAATGGCACATTGGTCGAGTACAGTATTTGACCAGTATGCCGCCGAGTCAGACACGGATGGCCTGAGGAATGCAAAACCACGAAGGCAGGAACTCGCCGACCTCGCTGAAATTTACTCGTCCCCCTCTTCTCATCTTTCAACAGCAGCAGCGCCCAAGTCAAACCAAAATCTTGGACACATGGATCGTCAACGCCGTCAATATGAGGCCGAGAAGAACAACACCTGGAGCAGACGTCTTCGCACCCGCGATGGCAATGTCGAATCACCAGGTGCGTCTCGCTCTCGCTCGTGGTCGCGGTCGCGGTCGCGTCCTACTGGACCACGGACGAGCATGTTCGAGAACCCGGCAAACCGACGCCGCAGCAAGTCAAACCAACGCAACTTTTCGAATTACCTATCGCTCATCTCCCTACTGGCTCTGGTGATGGTGAATCTTCTTCTGTCCTGGTTCGGGGTTCCAGTGTTCGCTAATGCTGTATCGATCGGGAGGTCTACCGCAGAAGCGGTACAGATGCTGTATGATGAACTTCCGCTCGGAGCGGTGAAAAATCAAATCTGCAGGCTACCCATGGTTCCGAGCATAATAAATTGTGACCAACTACCGAGAGCGGAGATATCGAGGGACAACACCATTCGTCACGCTATGCCCGGTATCGTGTTTGCATTATCTGAGAATCCGGATACCGTAGACGCAATCTTGGACCTAACCGAGGATATCAACAAAGTCTTGATAGCGATACAACAGAGACAGATGAAAACCCCTCAACCAATCCAAACCACCGAACCCATGCCAATCGAAATCATTCAAGCAAAACCGCTTTGCATCGATCACCTCCTCAATCTGACATCCGTCCCCGAAGCCAATGTGCTAGATTGGGATAAAGAGAAGGACAAATTGCTCCGCAGCATGTACATTACGTTCATACGTCTTGAACTTGACTCCCGTGATCAGACGATACCCGAGTTTCGCCATGCCATTGCTCGGGAACTCGGGGCCATTGCAGAAGTACTCGATGAGGAGATGAAGCCTAGACTGAGTGCTCTGATCAAGACTTGGGGTCTTTTGCTCGACGACATTCCTATTAAGATACAGTGCTTGGATGCGTCTATGGATGGAGATGATCCACAAGACGCTGTCACGAGTCCCAGACAACTATCTTCTTTCAAACGCTTGCTACTTTGGATCTTGCCCTTTACCCCTACACCACCACTCAGCGAAAAGAGACTCACTCCTGCCGAGATTGCCCGGCTTCTGAATCATAAAGGTGACACCATTGGTTATCTAATCAACGGGCTCCACGCATCAAGCTCAAAAGCACGACTCTCAGCCACTACAGCGAAAACACTGGTTCAAAGGCAGAATTCGTGGATGGGCAGTTTCATGAGACTGTTCTGGAGAAGGAAGGAAAGGTTCGATGATGATATGATGGGTGGTTTGAGGGAAATGAGGGGGTTGGTGCCTATGTTAATGGAGCAGAGGAGTGGACAGAGGGCGGATAGGAAGTATATGAGGTCGATGGCTATAGCGAAGGAGGAAAGTGCAAAGGTTTCTGACGAGTCGTCATGACAGTCTGGGAGGACGGTCGAGCAAGGTAGATCAGGTAATTGTTAGCAACGCGGATTCCTTCTCTGGATGTCTTCTTTTGTCCCTGTCCCTGCCTCTTTTTTTCAAGCTTTTCTTTCTCCATTTTCCTGTGTCCTTATATCCGCGTGGAGTTGGTGCTATACAACGTTACTGATATCAGGTACTCGTACTACATCGTTGTCTGTTTACACAAGCAAGATGCAGTATATCCTAAAATCATGTTGGCTCACATTTCTTCTCACATTATCAAAATGCGTATCAAATTGGAATTTGCGTTTACTCATCCATCACGAGTTGATCCCAGTAGGTTCTTCCACGTATGCGGCCTTCCTGATACGTGTTAGGAGGATGCGTCATGGATGTCACGTGTGGTGCGAAGGATGTTTAGGCTCCGACCTCAAGGCTTCCATATTAATGTTGAAGCCAGTTCGTCTGTCCTTGTTTAGGTAGGTGTATAAGAGACTTTATAATTCCTAGTAGTTTTCATTCAAGTTCTTTGCTTTTACGCCTAGTCATTTCCTATACTATACATATCTGTCGTCGGCTAGCAGTTACGAACTGAAGCCGTCACGAATCCTCCATCATTGCTATTTCCACATCATTCTCAAATTGCAGACATAATGGCATCTACATCAGCAGAATCAACCGAACCGCAATCCCTACAATGCTCATTCACGGTTCCCGGCCGACACCTGACGACCGTAAGCGTTACTCTAGGCCCCAACCAAGACCCCCTAAAATCAGGCAGCTGCTTCCTCTTCCCCTCACGACCACATGACGACTTTAAAGACTTTCCCATATGCAATGCCACCGTCACTGCATCCTCAGACTACGGTTACGCAGCAATGTACGGCTGGATCCAACTAGTCCGCGAATCTCCACTAACCTCAACTGGCCCATGGGAAATAGATCTCATCCCCATCTCCGAAACCCTCAATTCTCCGCTGATCTACTTCGGTCCTGAACCAAGGCTTTTCGATGCACCGTTTCGAATACACAGAGAGGATGTGGATTGGACGGCTTGGAGCTTTTTGACTTATATGCCTGATTGCCTTATGACGAAAGCGATACAGCCGATTTTGGTCTTTGAATGGGGGTTTAGGATTGAGGATGGTGAGGTCAGTATTAAGACGTTGAAAATGGTGGATGTTCGGGAGGCTTGGGAGGTGCAGAGGGAGTTGATGGAGGAGAGGTTTCCTGGGTGGAGGTTTGGGGCGGTGGATGGGGAGGTGGTGGTGGGTGATGTGTCTAGGCGTACTGAGTAAGTGCTAGTCGGTCAGAAAAAGAAATATGCCGTAAGTGTATATGCATCCTTTCGACAGAGCCTGGAAGGCAGAAGCACCCGGGGGAAACCAGGCTAGGTCATGGCTTCGTTGTCCCGTAGAATTCCAATGATATCATCACGAATGACATTTCAAGACCTTGCTCAATGACACTTCTTTCCTCCTGTATACTGCAGATTCCAGCGAAATTGGCTTCAGTTGGAGTCGCGTTTTAGGAGATAGGTCCAGACCGATGGCCTATGCCGTATCAGTCTAGGTTAAATAGTACAGGCAGCCACGCCCGTAACGATGAGGTATATTATGACTACAATCCTCATATGATAAGTCATGGTAGTGCTTCGGTCTATTGTACACACTTCTCATAGACTGTATACCTCTAACCTAGCTCTGCGCTGTTGTTGGAGCATAGGCGAGGATGAAAGAGCCGTAGCTGGAAGGCAAAGGTGTTTGTACTGACTAATATAGCCTGCCTAAGGAATAGAGCGAAGTTCTTGAATCATAATAGTGCTCATACTATGGCTGTACACGGGACCGTCTTGGTTGGCCATGTATTCTGGCGTAGCGTTTGTGTAGTCTGCTTCAAGAGTCAGTCTAGGTCTTGATCATGTGATACTCTTTGTTTTTAGACGATTGAACACTGGTAGGCAGGCTGGCAAAGGGGACAATCTTGTTCATGGGCGTAGGTACGGTGGTCCCGAGCCGCCTTTATGCTAACGGTGCTAGGGTAGTGATGAACATGGTCCCTAGGTAGTTAATGAGTGGTTCGATTATTTTCTGTTCTTTGTATTGTTAATTTTTCTCATTTTTCTGCCAATTTCCACCCAAGGGGCCACCTACAACTTCATGTCGAATCGATGGTTCTAGGATGGATGAAATGACACCTAGACACTCCCTACGTGGCTAGAGATATGGTGTCGTTACCCACCTAGAACCTGGTACCATCACTGCTCACGCTCGCCGGCCAATCTTCACTTGCACCAAGCCAGGCTTGACTTCTACAAAAATCAAGATAACTTTTTCCCCTGCAATCCGATAGTGTTCTAACTTGCTGAGGAGTTGCAAAAGCAAAAGATAGTGAAGCCTGTGGGGTTCGAACCCACGCTCTTTCGAACTAGCGTTTCAAGTTATGTCTTGAGCTATTTTCGGTCTGACGACCTCAAACACACTCAATTGAAGCCTAAAGCTAGCGCCTTAACCACTCGGCCAAAGCTCCTGGTGATGACGAGTAATTTGCGCTATTCAGATAAATAATCGGACGAGAATTGGCTGCGCAATCTCGAGTCCAAGTGAGGCTCCAGAAAAATCCTCTCTACAGGCCCTTTAGCATGGATAACGACCAGAATTTCATGATTTCAAAGTGCAATCTGGGTAAATGGCTCGCTGCGGTCATTTTGCGCTATTTTCCGACGCAATTGGTTGAGTGGTTCCCAAGGTATTCTTGGTCCATGTTTGAGAGGGCCGTGGGGACACCCTGGCGCAAAATTCTGCTGTAGTAAAGCTGGGAACTGCGCTCTTCCCACTGGCTGATGGTGGACAAAGAATAGACGATATCAAATGGCTCCCATGGCCGTATGCGTCGCACTGTTTGGAGCGACTATGAATCGGGGATTTCTTTGCGCCCGTGGGCCTTCCCGAAGATTTACCGATATATGTATTTCCCCCTCTGCTCGACCTAGAATATATAGTGCTGTTGGCAAGACTATGATCACGTATAAAGCACATGCAGTTTTCACGAGATAATACAGATTTATTGTGAACCAATGGTATTCCAAAACAGTTATTTACTTAAACAGTTATTTACTTGTGGTACCCTACACATTGTTCCAATCGTCAATATAGCGAAGCGGGATCCACGTTACCACCACCCAAAGTCAGTTCAATTTTGCGGTCCTCTTGCGGCTTCCATCGCTTGAATACCATCTGGTCCCTGGCCCACATTCTGCTCACCGATCCAACATGTTCAGGTTTAGCAGAACCAAACCCTATATTACCCAAAGAACCATAGAGTGGCTTCCAGTGCCCGTCTTCAAGAATGCCGCAGCTGATCTGATGATTCCACTCCATGTCTCGGTTGTAATCACCAATGAGAATCGCACGGTCGTGACGGGTAATCATGTGCGTAGTTCTCTCTTCGCTTCTAGGATGATCGTCGACAATGGCGAATTCGAACGCTGAGTATTTCCGTTGGTCGAGGAAGGCGCGGAGAGCATTCAGATGCCAGTTCCAGAGGATGGTAGAAACGGCCTGAGCAATGGTAAGATCTCTCCTGTCGGTGTCCTCGTCGAACCTGCCAGTATCGACTATAGCGATTGGAGAGGCGTCAATGGAGAGTTTCAAGTGTGGAAAAGGCTCAATCTGTAAAAAGCTAAGTGGTGTGAGCGCATCGTGGGGATCCTTGTCTGCGTCTTCGTCGTCGTCTTCGTCGTCGTCTTCGTCGTCGTCTTCGTCGTCGTCTTCGTCGTCGTCTTCGTCGTCTTTGTCGCTGTAGTCGTTTCCGTCGTCGGAGCCATCCTCGTCATCATTGTCTTCGTCGTCATCATCACCGTTGTTGTGATCGTCCATAGCTGCAGAATAGGCAGAGGTCATCTGTTGCTGTGTGCAGAATTGTTTGTGCTGCTTCCAGTGGTCCTTTTGGCAGTCTTTTGAACAGTACGATGCCTGTTTGCACCTAGCACAACGCTGGTAGAGTCTTCCAGCCGGTGTTGTAGACGCACAATTGGCACACGAGTTGACTTGTGACTGCTCCATGTTTGTTTGATTAACACTATATGGTCATGAGAGCACCTTTGACAGGGGTTAGATCAGCTGAATTCGATCATGGAAGCTATTTATATCCAGGTAGTCGTACTAATGTCTTGAATCTTTCGCAATTTACTCTTTAACGATGCAAAAGACTCAGACATGGGAATGGATACCTCAGGCAGGTTATATTGCAGCTTGGTAGGCAGCAGGAACCCTGTGAACGCGAGACCAGCGCGCCCTTGTCCGAGATTCAACCGTAGATTGTTTTCCCCTCCGCACTCGACAGCAGGATGCTCTCCATGCTTCCATGCTCGACCCACCTTGCATATTTTTGTCAGCAGAGGTTGTGCGTTGATCAGTTCAAACCCGAAATCAGGCGAATGCCGAGAGACGGTTGCAAAGAATGCTCGCGACGTCGTATAAAGTGCGACAAAAGCACACCCGAATGTGCGAAATGTCTGAAAAAAGGCATTCAGTGTACAGGCGTTGGTCGTCAAATCAAGTTTGTTGAAGGTGCAATCTCGAAAGGAAAGCGCAAAGGGCATACGTTTTCCAATGTCAAGAATTTTGCGATAAGCCTGAGCCGGCATATGAACAAGGCGACACCGCAATCAGAGACACATGCAGGACCACTTCACCAAGACTCTGGTGCGGAACCACCAACCGAAGCTGTTGGTGACTCTGGAATTTCCGATACCGACGATGATGTAGAAGAAATTGGAATGGACATTATTCAGAGACAGAACTATCAAGCAACCCGCACACCATCGGACTACACTACCGTATCATTCCATTTCGACCCAGATGCTGATCTGAAGTTGGACCTGCTGAAACCTGGAATCGCTATGCTTTTTGATCACTGTAAGCCAGTATCGCTGTTTTTTGCTTATTTACCGGGCGTTTGACAGCAAACAGTCTCCTCAAACATTGCATCAATCATGGTCGTCTTTGACGACAAGTTCAACGGCTATCGCAATTTCTTGCTTCCGCTAGCTTATCAAGACGACCTCGTACAGCGAGCAGTGTCTGTTGTGGCTGCCTTCCACTTGTCAGCAAAGCGACCTGATCTTCTGCCTCTCGCAGAAACTGGGCGTTCCGAGATCATAAAGAGGCTATGCGCGGACGCTTTCGCTGGTGATAGCACCAAAGTCTTCAGCATGTCTACCTGGGCTACCATTATCGTCCTCCTGGTAGGAGAGACCGTTACTGGTTCCCAAGACTTCGTTCACCTTTATCGTATGCTCACCAATCTTTTAAGCCACATAAGACTCTCGGGGGCAGAGCCATCCCCTGGACAAGGGTTCTTGCTCCAGCAATCTCGCATGTAAGTAGGTGCGCCTAAGTTTATGATGCTTATTTGACTGTCTCACCAGGTTCCAATTATTCACGCCACCCCTGCTTGATATATCTCAAGGGTGCAAACCTTTTGAGAAAGACCTGAGCTTTTACTTCGACTTCATTCTCTCCCAAACACATTCAGATGACCCGAGTATTGCTCAAAGCACGATCATCTTTCAGGAGTCCATCAGACGAGCACGAAACATCTATATGCGACAGGCTCTGGGCACCTATCAGCCCGGACAGCTCTACGAGGATATCGAACAACTACGCCGCCTGGTCTTACCCATCCATCCGGACAGCCCTTGCATGCATACACTACCTTGGGTGTACTTTATTGCTGCAGCATCCAGCAACGATCAAGACCATAGGGACTTCTTCGCGGGCAGGCTCAGACAAGTCCATGATAAAACACGGATGAACAACATCATCGTGGCTCTGGAACGGCTGGAACAAATCTGGCTCTTGCAACCAAATGGCGAGTGGGCACGAAATCCGAGTTTAGTGAACCCGGTTCTGATCATATGAATTATCGACTTCGTTTTCTCAATCCATTTGCAGAACGGTTGAGTTTAATCTTGTTCATTATCCGACCTCCCTCATTAGAGATGTGCTGATCGAGTTCTATCAATGTCTCTCTTAACAGCCAGGGCCGCTCGAGTACCCTCTTCAATTGCGCCGTCAATAAAGCTTCTCCAACCCACTGCCCAATCCGAGTTGGCAAAGTACAGGTTACCTTGTGGAGCCCGGAGGTCTTCCAAATGTTCTGTCACAAGACCTGGAGGAGAGAAAAACCAAGCACCTTTAGCAAATTCGTCATCTGCCCAGTTGTGGAAGACCTAGATATTGTCAGCAACTGGCTTCCATCTATCAGCCTGGTATAAACTCACCACTCGTTCAATATCCATAGGAGTCAGCGTTTTAAGCGCTTCCATGGTCTTGTTGATGTCCTTCTCTGGTTGGATATGGTTATGCGAACCGCCAAAGGCAACGATATGAGTATTACCACTTGGGGTTGTGCCATCACCAATAGCATACATCAAGCTGTTGTTGGGATATGTGATTCCACTCCAGGATCTCAAGTCGCGATCGCGAACCTCAGCATGCACTTTGACACACTTGTTAACGTGCTCGCGATTCGAAGCGACCAGCTTGCCCGAAATCAATGCTGGGCTGAAGGTAACGTCCTTCAAGATGTTCATGGGAATTGCTGAAATCAGCCTGGCCGCTTGATATGTTTTTCCGTCTCTTGCAGTCACTTGGACGTCACTTCCGTCATCTTTGATCGCGGCGACCGGTGTGTTGAAGGCATATGACAGTCTTCCTGTCGCACAGGCTTCCTTGAAAAAGTTGATGGCGAAGCTGGATTGTCCGCCCTTGAACTTGTACTTGATGAGATACTCAATGCAGTACTCGTAACTGTAATTACACAGGGCCCACCAGTGCAGGTATTCGTAAAAGCTGGTCTTCTCAGGGGTGCTGCAGCTGCATAGCAATACGAATCCGAGTAGAGCGGTGTGTTCATCCGGTGACAGGTCGTCTTTGATCTGAGTAATACGGTCGGCCACAGACATTTTGTCGTATTTTGCGGCCTCTGGATTATGGTTCTCGCTGTGTGGGAACGGCATGACTAGTCTTCCATACTGGCCGTCAACATTGGCAAACTTCTTCAGAGCTGACTCCATCAATTTGTCCTACAAATCTTCAGCACTGGCTCAAGCCTTGGGCTATTCGACCCTTACCTCGTTTTCGTGGGTCATATTGCGATTTCCACTAGCAGAGTTGAGGGAGAAGTGGTTTACACCTCTACTATAGTCGTGCGAGATCTCCAGCTCATTACGCATGTCGTATCTCGAGATCTCTCTCCATACATGAGGCTGGCCCCAACTGACCCAGGTACCACCCATCTCGAAGGGGTAGCCCTCAATATTGGTTGACCACGAGCGTCCACCAATCCTGTCGCGAGCCTCGAGCAACAATACTTTGAGACCTAGAATTCAATCAGCCTGGATTTGCGCCGTCAATCTGCAAGGCCTACCTGACAATGCAGCATCTCTGGCCGCTGTAAGACCACAGTAACCTGCTCCTACGACAACAACATCGTAGGTCGTCTGCTCATCTTTGATGTTCGTCGGAGGATGAATGACACCAATACTGGGCACATCTTTGACGAGACCAGAAGACTCCGTCCATTGGTAACCGTCTCTCGAAGTCATTGCAGATACGTTGAAAGATGCCTGGCTGTGTGCACTCGGGCGCGTTAATGGGAGCCACCTGGGTATTTATTGTGTAAGCTTGTTCCCTACATCTTCTACTATAACCACATTTATAATTCTATGACCAATGGTTATGGTCATTCCCACCTATCATTTCTTGTTTCAAGGCTATCCGCGTGAGCACACGCTTAAGCTAGAAGCTTTCTCACTTTTCTTTCCCAATTTGGCCTAGTTCTCTCTTTTCTTTCCTCATTGGGATTTCTCACTTCCGTTGCCTATTTGGGAATACTGCCCCATAACGCCTTGAATGTTCGACTACACGCAGATATGATATCTTGGTCAGACACAAAGTCATATCCTCATCACTGATAGGCGACTTGAAACACCTATCAGTAGTATCGTTGATTCGACTGAAAAATGAGAGATATGATCGAAACAAGTACAGCAAGCCATGGCACAGCACAACTGCTCCCATTTAAAGCGGGGTAAAGTTACTCTAGACCTCGTGGTATCAATTCAAGGGCAGTTGTGTATCTAGCGGAACCATTCCATCCTGCTCAGGTACGTCAATCTTTATCTTCAGCACTGGAAGTGGTCGAACATAAGTATCTCAAGAGTCCTCCTTCGAGGTACCTGATTACCGACTTGACCTCTCTATCCTATCCATTATGGTATCAACCGATCAGAAGAGCATGTCTTCCAGAAGTATGTCTTCCTTATACATGATCCTACCTTCAATTGAACCATTACTTACATGTTCTACACAGCCCGAGCCGACTCGACGACCGTCAAATATACTGCACATGATCCCGAGAGGCTCTCTGTGTCGGTAGGGGATATCAGCGACTTGGGTGTACGGCCAGTTCGTCGCCATTTCAGTAAACTGAATATCGTCGCCTTGAGTTTCAACATCTGTAACAGTTGGGTTGCCATAGCTGCTAGTCTAGCCATTGCCGTCAGCGCAGGAGGAACAGCAACGCTCATATATGGAATACCCCTTGCGACCCTCGCTTATGCCGCTACAGGGGCGTCTCTTGCGGAGATGGCATCTTGTTATCCTACTGCTGGTGGCCAGTAAGTCACTGTCAAATGTTACTGGTTGCACAATCTGACTCCTATAGGTACCATTTTGCTTCCATACTTGCACCCAAAAGGCTTTCTCGAGCACTCTCTTATGCATGTGGCTCGATTGCCATGTTCTCCTGGATAGCCCTAGGTGCTGCCGCAACTATTCTTGCTACTCAGATGCTTCTAGCACTCGTAGTATACTACCAAGCTGGTTATGTACCTCAAGCTTGGCATTACTTTGTGGTCTATCAAGCCATCAATGTGGTGTTCCTTCTTTACAACCTCTTCTGCCTCGCCAAAACACCTTGGGTGCATAACGTTGGATGTGAGTTTATGGCCTCACATTTCAAGATGAGATGAACTGATCATGAACTAGTACTCCTCACCCTCGCCTCCTTCGTCGTCATCACCATCACCTGCCTTGTTCGCTCTGAGAAGCAAGATGCAGCATATGTCTGGGCTACCATGGAGAGCAACACAGGCTACCCTGCCGGAGTGACTTTCTTGACGGGCTTTGCGACACCCTGTTTCATGTTCGCTGGCCTTGATGCATCTCTCCACCTAGCAGAAGAATGTACAGAGCCCGAGAAAACAGTGCCGAAAGCTCTGTGCACAACAATAGCCATTGGATTTGTCACTGGCTTTATCTTTGCCGTTGCCATGTGCTACGGTATCAAAGATCTCGACTCCTTGATCTCGACCACGTGAGTTTTGGCCTGAGCTATATGGCTCGTAATGTGCAAAGAGCTAATTGTACTTCTGCAGTATGCCTATCTATGAACTTTGGCGACAAGAATCCGGCAGTGCCGCTGCAACAGCCTTTCTGGCTGCTCTTCTCACCATCAACCTTTTCGTTATCAACGCTGTGCAACAAACTTCTTCTCACCTCATCTGGGCATTTGGTCGCGACAACGGTCTCGTATTCTCAAAGCACCTGGGAAAGATGCATCCCGCACTCCAAGTCCCCGTATGGTCTCTTTTCGCCAATGCTGGAGTAGTGTTCATTGCTGGCTGCATATATCTCGCCTCCACTGCTGCATTCAATGCATTGATCAACACGACCATCATCTTGGCTATGGTCTCCTTCGCTATACCTTGCTTACTGCTCATGTGCAGAGGTAGGAGTGAAAAGTTTCTTGCCAAAGATCGATGGTTCTGGATGCCTAATTGGTTGGGCTGGACGTGCAATGCTACTGTTGTGGTTTTTGCCATCATTGAGCTTGTGTTCTTTGACCTACCGACTTCGTTACCAACCACTGGGTCCAGCATGAACTATACATGTGCTGTGCTGGCTGCAATGGCGGTGTTTAGTGGTATCAACTGGGTTGTGTATGCGAGGAAACACTACAAGGGTCCGCGGATTGATCTGGCTACCTAGGATGAGAATATAGGAGTCTCTTGCCATAATTTAAGTCTATCTCGTGCGATATCAACCTTCGTCAAGAGATATGCTGTGTGTTTCGTACATTTCTGATCACCATTCTCAGGTGAGGAGTCAGGGTGGCACTCTTGACAAGCATTTTCAAGGACGAAGACGATATTGCTCGACCATCGTAGGCTTTGTTCGCTAATTCGACTATGCAAGATGTGCTACGAGACTTCTTCCTCCTGCTAAGATATACCATGTGCTTACCACTTGCTTTGTTGTTAGACCATTGGCGAAAGTGTATTTCTAGATGGTCACATTTGAGAGCACGAGCATAATTCGTGCAAAGGAGCACCGTTACTTGTGACAACCACGAGATTCGGTCAGCGACACTTATAAGAACAGCGATGATATCCGTACTTCAGTATATGATACTTCAGCTGATTATGTCACAGGTAGAATACCCAAAGATGACACACAAGACGATGTTGATTCTTAACCGTGGTTGACGAACGAGAGCAGGGTGACGTCCGAAGCAGAAAACGTGCATAAAATAATGAAAATCTACGCTATATAACATCGGCAAAGGAGAATGATTTAGGAAAGAACCACCATGCAAAACCGAGACATTACAACCACTTCACAACCTCATTTCCTTGGCAAGGAATGCACCAAACTCGTCATTGCCGTTGTCGTATCGATGCCACCCCTCTGCGTTGATCTGTTCCACCACCCTCTTCCTCTCAGCCCTAAGCTGCACAGCAAGAGAACGGTCTCGATTGACATCTTGGATTTTACCTTTGAGGAAAGCAAGTCCAAATTCAGGATTCTCAAGGACTTGCTGTCTGTGTGACTGGAGCTCGTTACGTGCATCTGTCAGATTGCCAATGCCGGACTCAAGGAGGTTCTTGACGTCGCCAAAGCCGTCGCTAGCACTGCGGACACGATGGAGTGCCATACGCAAACGATGAAGTTTCAAGCCTTCTTCGCGGTCCTCTAGAGAGCGCTTTCGCCACCAGTAATCTTCACCAAGGAACCAGTCTCGAGGGTGCCAATGAATGGTAGGGATATTGATGACGGGAAGGTGAGGGAAGGGTCCTAGAGCTCTGAACCAAGGAAGAGGTACAGGGATATAGAGAGGCTTTCTCTTCCTAAAGTCGTGTCGATAGGAAAGACTGGTGAGTCTGTCGATCTCTCTGAGCAGTCCTTCGCGCGTTCTGAAGGCTTTGGTGACAGCTTTATCCATGCGGACTAGGTGCTTTCGGCATTTGACATGAGGCACGTCTAGTTTACCGAGTACTGCATCGGGCGAGATGGCTAACAACCGCATTGACCGAACGAAGTAGCTACCCCACGACTCGGTCGGGGATCCGTAGGATATCTTCCGGGAAAGTGTGCCGATTGCGACTCCGTTCTCTACATCCATACAGTTTACGAAACCGTCAATGTCTCTCGTGAGACTCCATGCTGTGTTCAAGAGGGCGTTGAGGTGGCGTTTGGTATAGGTCGTGTGTCTGATGATGGAGGTATCGTTCGTCTGCAACATCTTGAGCTCTGCTTTGGCGACTGCCAATGTGTATTTGAGCTCGAGGTCCTTGATCTCGGAAACAGCTTCAATAGCATCGGAAACGCTAGACTTTTTCACAGCTGGTTCAGCCTCCACAGGCATGGTGTGGAGGTCAGTGCTGGAGCTCGAAGTGAAGGGCAAGTATGCAGAACTAGCAGAAGATAGCTTAGATGTGACATAGCTTCCGGCTTCGCTTGCGAACGAATCAAAAACGCTCTTAGTTATGTCCTCGTTATTCTCGATGTCGGTCGTCGGCGTAATGCTTGTAGACTTGCGCACAGTGATCGTCGGCACGGTCTTTCGTCGAGAAGAAGACGTCCATAGCCCCAAACTCTTGGTATTAGTACTGCTGAATGGCTCTGAGATTACGCTTCCGAACTTCGTCAAAGTCTTGGTGAGCGTTGAAACTGGCTTCTTTGCGCAACCATCCCATGCTTCCGCTCCAGGAAGGTAGCAAAGAGCACTTTGCAACTTCGCGGGTGCGCGCTTGAGCTTGTCTGTACTGTAGTCAATCGAGTCTTGACATGTGTGCATCAAGTCTTCGATATTTGTCTTTGCGCCTGAAGTTTCGAATTTGTCGTAGACCGTATCCGCAGCGTTGTGACAGTAGCTCACGACGTTGTGAATTGTGACATTGAGACTTCCAGCACAATCCCACTCGGCAGGATTGCGAAAATAGCCACAGACCTCTTTAGGCGCAAGCTGACCTAGATCGATCTTGGGCGAGGAAGACAAGCCTAGAAGAATGGCGAGGAATATCAACACTAGCCAGATGAACCCAGACTGTGGTATAAAACCCTCAAGAGATGACCATGATCTAGTTTTCGATGGAAAGTCAAAGATACTGGCCCGCGCGGAAGTAGGCGTGTCGGGTCTTTTCTTTCTCCACGTTGGAGATGCTCGTAAGCGCATGCGCTCTTCCTCGTCCTCTCGGTCGTAATCACCCAAGATTTCGACTCGCTTTGGGCGCGATGTAGATCTCTGGCGAAAGTTCGGGGAGGCCATGGCCTTGGCTCGAGCAAGGTTGGGCGGGCTGATGCGATCTTTGAAGTTCTCCGATGGACGATCAGGAGGAGCACAGAAGCTGCTCACAGCATAACGGCCACCATCCCATCTTGCCAGAGAGGCTGAGGGTTCTTCCTGGTGGCGTATGCGAGAGTTTTCAGTAGCTGTACTGGAGGATACAGTCTTGAAGCTGTTCTTGCGCTGAAGCTTTCCCCATGTCGGTGAAGGGGTGGATGCAGTCTTCGGCTCAGGTGTCGTTTGATCGTAATCAGGATCCGAGAAATAAGCGTTGGTTCGGATACGATTTAAAGACCTCACAGGCTGCGATGGCTTGCTAGCAGGTCGACTCCGACTTCTGCTGCGTGCTTGTCTGGTAACAGTAGCCATGATCAGATATGAGATCTAAAACCTATTGTGAGCTGGAGTGGGAGAAAGAACTGGCGACTGTGTCACCCTGTGAGTAAAATGGCTGGGCTATCATCTCGCCATTGAGCTCCATGGCTTCCGAAAACAGGGTGTTGAAAAAAGTAGCTGGTTGCAGGTGCCTCTGGCGTTGTACCAAAATTGTTCACATCAGTCAAACCGTTTCCGGCCATGGTCAGCACAAAGTATTGTTCTCTGCAAAGAATGTCTTGCAATGTGTTGCATACAACGACATTGTTGGAACATCAAACCATGATAGTTGCATGGCCTACCCTCGTTCGTCCTAAAGAGGAAATGCTATAGCTTCCCGGATGTTAATGTGACCTGCCGTAAAATCCTAGAAGGCGCGACATCAGGGCCCAATCAGCGTCATACGCATAGTACGCAGTTTTCCAACCCCTTGCGTGCACGCATGCGCTCTGGAATGTAAGCCAATCCACCCTCTCGTGGATATGCATTCCTCAGTCATTCCGCGGCGTGGTTATCGCATTGTTCGTCCATTACTCAGACAGGAAGTCGGGCCTTTCACCTGTCGCCCAAGTGACTCAAGAGCTGAAGTCCAGCTCGCTGACGAACATGCGGCACAGACTGGAGCCGTAGCTTTTCTTGTTGCTTCTCTCTCCGCAAAGGGTCTGCATCATATAACATAGATAAGCGACGGGACGTCGGCAGAGGCGTAGAAAGCATATCTATCACCCGTCCCTTCCGTGTCCGAAGGGCTCGACTCTTTGAATTAGCTGAAGGTTTTGAGATGGATCCTGGGGGTGGAGTTGAAAAGGAAGGGACAAGTGGATGCTGACGCAGTCTTCGGCGGAGTACCCGAATGGAGCCCTCTGACGTAGCGGAACGTCTTCCTACACGCGTCATCCGTTTCTATTGCCATACCAAATATGCGTACCATGAATTGACGTGCTTGCATAAGCTGTGGAGGCTGGGAGAGACAGGAAGACGTCTTGCATGATTTGCAAGCTGACGTTGCTGAATACGTTTGCGTCCTGTTGATCTTTCGATAAAGAACTGATTTGCAATTGCAAGGGGCGTTGATCCGGGGCTCTTGTTCCCGAAACTCCTGCTTTGCACGTGTCGATTGATCTTCAATCCTCCTTCGGCAGGAGTTTACAAGATCTTCACATGAATATGTCAAATTGAGATATTGCAATACCAGGCGCTGTGAAAGTGGTTTGCGGACGAGAGCATGCTCACGTTCTGATCTCAAATTTTGCCATCGTATGTGCAGTAGTATATTATCACGTCGGGTGTAAAATGCTTCAACAATTGGTTGTATAGTGTAATGGTTAGCACATCGGATTCTGATTCCGGTAATCCAAGTTCGATCCCTGGTACGACCTTCTCTTTTGCCCGTAGACATGCTCCAGACCAGGTCCAGCTCTGAGACTTGCTCTGAATTTTTGCCCAATTTTGATTGTGTGGAGAACCGCGCGCCCTGTGAAAGCCACCATCTCGCTTGTTGTGCGAGACGAGACACCGAACGCCAACACCACAGAACGGAACCACTTGGCTTCATGCAGCCACCGCAGCAAAGATTTCTCCAATGGTGTGTGGAGCAAGTATCTCAATGCGGCCGTAATACCAATGGAATAAGCGCTTCGTTCATGTTGGGACTGTTCATCCTCGATTTTTGGCATATCTTTGAAACACATAGGATGTCACCGGCATCGTGGAAGAGGAGTCGACGTCGTCACGCACAATGTTATTGTAAATGAGAAGGTGGATGCAATACGACAGTGTTGTAGATCCTTATGGACCTGGACTCGTTGGACAATGCGTCATGCATGAAGGGAAAAAATGGAGGAGAAAAATATATTGATTAATTAAATGGTAAATAAGTAATGGTGTCCACGCTTCGAAACCTTAACAACTGTCAAGAGATGTCGAGTTTGTACAACGAGAGGTAGAACAGTGAAAAAAGTCCCATGTTCCAGCTCGGATGCAAAGATAATCTTGAGCCTTGAAAGAACAGAGAACGGCGTCTCAGCGAGGATAACCGCCGAAGAAGCTGAAGAGAAGAGTGAAAAAGATCCACCGCAAAAAATCTTCCGGACGAATTCGAGTGGAGGCTTTCCATTCTCGGTCGATCACTGACGAGATGGTCTTGGACCGTTGGCGCTGTATGGACACATGTCGCGGCCTTGACTCGGTTCAGACGGAGTGGCGGCGGACGAGCCAGTATGGAAGAATCCGTCTAGCTGCTAGACCCTGACTCATAATCCGGGGGCCCACCCGATGCTGTTCACACAGCCGGTAGATTGGAGAAAAGTTCAGATGCTTGCTCTGCTGATCAGGCTGATTGGAACATAGCAATGAGTTGTCTGTCGGTGGAGGCTGTGGCCTTTCTGGTGTATGAAAATAGGATTTGTTGATCCAGATTCCTGGGTGTGGTCGTAGAGCTGGAGATTGAGCGGCGAAGGAGTGTGTTGTTGTGTCTTGAATCCTCAAACGGCGTTGTTCAGGGAGCGTTTCTCCTTCTAGTAGAGAAAGCTCTCATCAATCCTGAGATGCTGGGCGAGGTAGGTGTGGCAGGAGGGCTGTGTGTTGAAGAAGCGAACTTGACACTCTCAATTGATCCCTTGGAACTGCTGCTTGATGAAGGAGATCTCTGACGGTGTTCAAGGCAATCTTCCAGTGTGACATTGGCTGAAGGGAGAGATGGTGGCGAGCAGTCGTCAAGCAACTCGGTGAACTTTGAGGTAACCATGTTTGTTGTGTGATGGGTGGCGAGTCTGGTTGGTGATGATTTGTTTGAGCGGCGAGATTGAAATTCTTGCGGTATGAATGGTGTAATGGTGTGGTATGGAGTAGGCAGAGGAGAATCCGAGAAAGAAACAGAGGGATCAACAAGTCATTTGTACCATTTCATCTGTACCACGAGGCACGCTACAGGGTCCAGCCATCCCTGCAGGCACAACGGTCATGGCGGACCATTGGAAAGCCTAAAGTTCGGCTACGTTGCGCTTTAGCTCGAGAGGTCGGGCCCACACACACAGGTCGCTTCGCGGAGAGGCGCGCAAGAGCAGATCTGCGAATGATGTCGTGGTCTGCACTTGTGAGGTTTACGTACCCAGGCACACCGCAGCGCAGGCATGTCGTCTCATCTCTCGATGCGAGCCTGCGTTTCGAGATATGCGTCATGCAGAAGACTGCGAAAGACCGAGTGCCGCCATGGCAGACGTTGGCAAACAGTATCAGCCTCGTTGGAACGCGCACAAGATGCGCGGTCGATTATTCTCTACGTACGGTCGTCTATTAGCTCTGCGACTCGAGTACATTTTCTTGCCGATCTTCCAATAGACACGCACCTACTTTTTACGGCTCGATGTTCAATTCAAAAAGTACTCTACTTCGTGCATGCACATCGAAAGAAAACAAAGCATTCGTAGAGCGGGGGAAAGAGTTCCCCCTGTTCCATTGCATCAGGCAGGCGCCATTCGCATCCACGGTCACTTCTTCGTCACTTCCGCCATCCGTGCAAGAGGTGACTTGCATCCTCTACAATTTCTGCTTGGTCATGCGACGTGTGCACCAACCGTACTCGCTCAGGGTGAGTATTAGAAAGAGCAACAACGGCATCACGACCCGAACGTGTTCGCATCCGCCACTCCGTGACTCCGGTCGCGAGACAGTTTACCTTTGCGACAACGGAGAGACAATAGTCGAATGCTTCCGACCTCCGAGTGCGAGGCGAGTCTCATGAGGCAGCGACTTTGCGACAAATACTCGTACTTGAAGACGTGTACATACTCTGCCACACTCCACTCACCGTTGGAAGCTACCCCTCGAATGTGCTTGTACCTTTCTTCTCCTGACCGCCTCTTATACAGGTCTATTAACATCATGGATGCTGCGGAGAATATTCGCATTTCTGTAGGCGATTGGCCTGGAATGTTTCCCACGAGTCGGTTGCTGCGAGGAGCCGGAAGTCTCGTGGTCAGGACGGTTGACTGTTGACAACCGTGATAGGGATCTCGGGATAAGAATCTACTGATTCGCCGTTGCGAACGGTGGCCTCGGTTGTTCACATGGGCCGCGCCTTGCAGACAAGTCACCTCAGCCTTGCACGATTGCCAATACAATCACCAGTCGTAAGCAGAAACTGAAACAAGATCTCGGTATGTGACTTCTCTGGACAGACAGCTCTGACTCACGATGATCGATGGAAGTCGACTGGGACAACCAAACCCAAAACAAACCGAAGATCCAAGCGTACTTCAACACATGACCAAGAACGTTGCGCGATCAACTGATTCGCAACCAAAGTATCAATGCTCCTTTTCCATTTCCTCCACCGTGCCCCCTTTCCAATCCGGAGAATTATCTCACGGGGATCCCGGAGAATAGGAAAGCCATAACTTCCTTCTAGAAGGCGCATCATACAATTTCCGCAACGCCATCTTGTGGTCTAGGAGAATGGAAAGCCTGATCCGAGGTCCGAGCGAAGCTGTTTAGGCGTCAGGAACTCCCAGACGACCACCTGAACCTGTCTTCGATGGTGGTTCTGTATTGCGTATGGGGTACAAGCTCGGTCACAACATCACGTCAAACCATCCTGACATGTCTTGCGACTGGTACGCTTTAGCGGGGTGTGTGCTTGACGACAGGATCTCATCTCCTTTCGAGTCAACTGGTCATCAGGAAGTGTAGTCGGGGTACGGTACCTTGGCCATTGGCTCGCATTCTTTGGTTCGGCTTCTTGGTGCTCAAGTTTATTTCGTTCGATTCGAAAGTCAACTCCTGAAGATCTGAGCTGACTCTTTATTGTACGACTTGTGTGTTGCTACAGCATGGGAGATCAACAAACAAAGCCTTCCCCAGTGCCGATACATGTCATTCAGCCGGAATGTCACACCTCACCGACATTTCGAAACTTCCCTCAACAGACGAGGAGCGCGTCTTCCGGAAACACGACATGCTACTTCGCTACTAGAAAACCTGTGCCTGATACTAGTCCTCAGTAGTTGCGGTAGCTGTACTGGGTCCCCACAAAACTGCAATAGCCTGGATCGACAACTCCATCGAACCACCGAACATCGCGAATCGCACAAGCACTGTCAAAGCTAGAGAACAGACTGTCGCATGACTCTTTCTCAAACTTGGATCAAGTATCAGCTCGACATCCCATCGAAGATTCGAACATTCCTTGACAGCATTAAATCCGGTGATCAAACAGATTCTACATCCAGCAGAAACAAAGCATAGAACATTGTCTGACAGATCTTTGGGCCTTGGCTAAGACGACAATGACAGACAGAGAGCGGCCAAATGCGCACGCTGTCAAGTCGGGGGTTCCCAAGACCCACGTCGCTGCACCGGACCCGGCGGTCTCCTCGGCACTCCCGTCCGACGATGTCTCTGCAGTTCCTCGGGTTCGCATTCTGCATCGTCGTCTTCGTCTTCCACTACAGCTTCTGGCGCAGTATGTGGTGCTGAGTACGATACAACTCGCTGGGTCGATTTGACACTGTTCAAAGACTGCTTTTCGTCACTGGCAGCGTCTACCGATGATGTCGAGGCGATGGTGCCGGTGTTCGCCATTCCCATCGTCTCTAAAGTGGTAGGTGTACGCCCGTCGAACTGTGCCTGATGCTGTGGCAGGATACCCTGTGTTCTGGTCTGAGCATGTCCCTCTTGTACCTTTCGCATGGCTTCCTGGACGGCTCTTTGTCCCACTCGAGGTTGGTTCTCCCCTCTACTCCCGAATTTTCCGACGAGGGTATCTGCGGATGGATCTTTGCATACACTGGGAGTCTCGATGCCGGTCATGTAAGTGTAATTGGCGCAGACCGGCGAACAGCCTTGTTGACAGTATGGATCTGTACCACCGCAATGCCCCATCCACGCATTGATGTTTCGAGGATCTGGCATATCTGAGTCAACTCTTGGTAAGGAATCTCTGGATCCGCTGCATGGCGAAAATGCAAAGATAACAGGGGTTTGCTGCAGCTCGTTATTTTAACAGAACAGAGAGGTAACCTGTATCGCGTACGACTGTGGTTTATGGCAGGTTACATCGGGGTAGGACAGGCGTTCGCATGGCAAACAAGGTTTACTGCCGGGTCCGGACGCTTTTTGCAGCAACAGGTGAGTGACACGCTTACTGTGGTACATGTGGTACAGAACTATATGGTCTATGAACACAAAGTGAGTGATGGAGCGTCAAAGCCTACCAATAACGACCGGGTTAGAAGTGCTTCCATGAGCAAACACCCGTTGGTGCATGCTCATAGTTGCCTTCTCACATTCTAGTGACGAGATTTGTCTGTATAGACCAACTCGCCTTGCCGGCTTTCCCTAAACAAGCCTCTAGTTTGAACAGCACCGTACATCTTCATCACCTTGAGACTGCTTCACGTTGTATCGCGAGCGTCAGATTCGCCCAATCTTCTACCTTGCATATTATAACATGGAAAACATCAAAGTCAATATTTTCGTAGCCTTCAACCGTAAGCTTTCATGCTCCCAATATCCATGCAAATCTCTCGTAAATCTTCTTCCAGGGATGTTACAGCAGCTGCTCTGATGCTATCTCGTCACATACGAATATCCAGGCTCATCGATGACCTGTTGCCAGGTCCATGCCGGTGACCGGAGCGTAACACTCCTGATGTTGCCATTCGCATGATTATGGTCAAATTCGTGTCATATTCATCCTCAGAGTCCTCTGCTTGCCTGTCTGCAGAAATTCATCAACCTCGACGGCTTTTCCCTGGACGTCCGTCATGAAACTCAGAACAACCATTACAAAATGAGAATGAAACTTAGAATAACCATTACAAATTGAGACCTTGAAAACACTATCATACACCTCCAGAGCTACAAGATTTCACATCGGAATGCGAATCGCCACAGTCCTTTCAGAAAGCAACTCAGACACCGGACGAATCTTTGAAAGAAGAAATGTACTATTGGATATTGCTATTGCTATCCATATAGCTCTAGTTTTGCGCCAGATAGTCAAAAGCCGCTCCTAGATTCCATATCAGTTCCGAAAGTCAAGCTTGAGAATGTAACGTTGAAAGAGATCACCTCATATGCACCCAATCCTGTTCAGTAAGTAAGTCTAGAGATGAAATGTCAGAGTGGTAGTGAAGATAACGGAGGCAAGCACGACTCAGAGCTTTATCGTAGATGAAGAGACTGGAACGGCATCAGCACAACTCTCGAGAACCTGGATCGTGTGGATCTTGCAAAGCGAAATTCTCGTACACCCCCCTTGAACTTTTGAGTCCTCCTGAAAGGCGACAGTGATTGATGAGGAAGACATCAAACCCATTCTTCGACGAGGCAGAGAGATATTATGTAGTTGACACAACGAGGGCTTCCTCGTGCGCTCCTTCATGCTTGCACTATCTATATACAGTACACGATGACTCTTGATTTAGGCATGAGTATCGGAAGGAAGCAAAGATGAAAAGAATGTACGTTTCGTTTGTGTATGTCAGGGGGTATCTACCGTTAAAGCTATTCGTGTCTGTTGTTGTTCTTGCGCCTACGCCGAACGAAGGATGGAAAATGCCAATGTCAATGCCAATGCTGTGGATGAAAGGAAGCGAATCGTGAGTGAGTTATGTCCTTCTCTTGATAATCTTACAAGAAGTAATCAGCGACTGGCTTTTTTGCGGGCATTCCCCTCGAGTCCTGTGGCGCTGCCTCAAAGACACGATATCTTCTGCCTGGACCTTGCTTGAGCACCATATCAGTGACAAGACCCGGTGATCGTTCTATTTCTCCATTGCTGCGTGGCGTGTATCCGCCATTGGCTCCATCTTCAGACAACTCGAGGATTGCGGCGACATTGCCACATCGGTAGCAGTAATTTGGAGCACTCCAGACAGTGACGATTGTATTGTCGAACATTTCTTTGAAACCTTCCATGACAAGTTGATGTGCTCTGGCTATTAGACTGAGGTCGTTTTTGTGGTTGAAGTGCTTGACGATGTCGGCGCCAAAGAGGAAACCGGCACCGCGTGGTGAGAGACCCCAGCCATCGATGTCGTCTGGGTCTGACCATAGAAGGTCACACATAGCGCCTTCGTGGGGTACCTCTTGCTTTCGGTCGATCAGTCTGATCTTATCAATGCTGTCTATCAGGGGACTTAGACCACCGTGGACACACAGCACGGCGCCTCCTGGATTTGAAGCGGATCCAGAACTTGATGAAGTTGCGCCTGTGCCTGCAGGGCCGGTATTTGAAGGGCTGTTGGGAGCGGAGGATTCGGTAGAGGGTTTCGGGCGAGGGAAGCGGTTCATGACTTGGTTGTGCGAGTTTATGATTTCGATTTCGACGTCTTCGAGAGACTCGGGGAAGGGTTGTTGTGGGTCGTTTGGGAGTTCGGCAGAGGTGGGACCAAGTTCGTTTGCGGCGCCGAGGATCAGAGCTCCTAGAGCGAGGTAGTCAAAGACCTCGCAGCAATACCGCCAGACGTTTGCGCTGCCGTATTTGCGTAGACATTCGTCGTAAAAGCCGTAGACGGTTGTGATTTGTCTCGATTCGTGGTTTCCGCGGATTAGGGTGATGCGATCGGGATAGCGGACTTTGAGGCAGAGAAGGAGGAGGAAGGATTCGAGAGAGTAGAAGCCGCGGTCGACAAAGTCACCTGGAGGATGTGAGTTATGGCAGGAGCGGAGAGTGAGGAGGGAAGCGTACCCATGAAGAGGTAGTTGGTATCAGGAACTGGACCACCGACACGGAAGAGCTCCATCAGGTCATGGAACTGCCCGTGGATGTCGCCACATATCTGAGGTCGTCAGGATTGAGCAAGATGGTGGAAGAGGATCAGACTAGAACTTACCGTGACTGGGGCGTTTACAGTAACGACGTTTCCCTCTTCAATCAACAACTCTCTGGCCTTGTAGCAGAGCTCGCGAACTTGCGACTCGGGGATAGGTCGACATGAGCGCAACTGCGCAATCGCCTTGTCTAGATCGCTCATTCCAGGATCCTGTCGCGTGTCGCGTGCGCTAACAATCGGCGAGACGTGAGGGTGCTGCTGACGGCCGGGAATAAGAAAAGGTCGCTTTTGTCGTCACGAAACAAGAGCGTATGCTCGTTCAGCGACTCGGTCAGATCAATATACACGAAAGAAACGCGATGGCACCGAGGCCAAAACTTGACGCCTCTCGGCCTCTCCAGATATCCAAATGTCCGAGCTTCCTCAGCTCCGCCGAGCCCGTTCCAATCGTCGGCTGCTCCCGACCGACCAGCCAAACCCTAAAAACTTCGTCAATCTGATGCCAAGACTTTGTTGCAGAGCCATATCCTTCTTTTCTGCTTCCTCTGCAGGTCTAGATTACCACCAAACATTATATCATGTCAAAAAGATTCGCCGAGTCAGACGACCGTCCAGTGAGAGACAACAAGCGTCCGAAAACACAACCCCCGGTCGCTGTGATCCCCGCCATCGATATTTTCTCCGCCCGTCAGCTTCAGGAACTTCTTTCATTCAGCCAAGATGCCGTCCAGGATCTGAGGAATGGTATCCAATCTTTCAAACAATTTCTGGAACTTATCCTCTATCAAACCGATGAGCCTAATCGTCCTGCCAAGATCAACATCCTTAATGACTACCTGGATGCCGCCAAATTAAAGGCCGCTCGTGACAAGGATGCTGAATTTCTTCCCGATTTCATGCAAGCATGGAGCTTCGCAAATCAGACCAACAATGACTACCTGGCCACGTCCGTCGCTTCAATCTTGGCTCTGTTGTTGAAGACCATTTCCACTCTCATCGAATCCCGCGAATATGGAATTCTTCTCGTCAAGACTCTTCTCAACCATGCCCAGCTCAAGCTCATCTCGAGAAGTGTCTCTGCTCCCAAACACAAGGAACACGTCATCTCTCCCTCTCTGCGTATCCTTACCGAGATGGTCTCTTTTGATGCTGGTCTCATGGCCAAGCAGGTTTATGCAAAACGCGACTTTACCTTCGAAACAAAGATTGTCGCTCGCAACCTCTGTCTAATCAAGAGTGGTTCTGGTCCTTCGGTTCGATCAAATGCTGTTCGGTACTTGCTCGCAAACTTCAAGTACCAGGGAGAAGGTGCCAAGATTGACATTCTCAAGAACGGCCACATCACAAAGGCCTTGTTCGACCACCTAAAAGACGACTCAGCCGATGCTTTGCAGGAAATATTCAAGACACTCGAGACTGCTATCCTGCGTGATGAGACTATCCCTCGCGCAACAAAGACTCAGACCATCAGCGAGCGCTCTTTAGCGGGTGTACTTGCTGCTCTTCGTACCTTCGCCGCCACCGAAAGCCCTACAGGCGATGACTCCACCCTGATTCGTGGCAAGAATGCAACGATATCATTCCTCAAACTTGTCAGCACCACACCTTCTCTTGGTCTTCTCCGTCCCAGCGGCTGGTACCCTCCTGGAAGTGAACGCCACACCAGGGACCAGAACGATGATATTGAAACGGATCTCGCGCTGGATCTTGGTCTTGACTCTGTCGACTGGTACAACAAGTTCCAGGGTCAGGTTACCGTGCGAAACACTATTCTTTCGGGCTTCTCGCAGACCTTGAAGCCGTACGCAAGCGAGGAGGAAAGAGATATTCTACTATCAATCTTCGCAGCCGCACCCGAAATCGTCGCAGACTACTACTTTGCAAGAGGAGAGAAGTTCTCGTTCGAGCCCAAGCTTACCAACACTTGGATTGGATATGCATCTTTCCTCTTCTCCTCCGTCCAGGTTTCTTTTCCCAAGTACTTTGGCGCTCAGGATCACTACCCAAGCTGTCCGCCTCCAGTCTCAATTGCCATTGAGAACATCCTGCCCCTGCCTCTCACCCAAAGGATTCTGACCAAGTCATTGAACCAGTCTTCCGACCTCATTACTCTTTTCGCTGTTCGCATTCTGGTTGTCGCATTCCAAAAATTGCAAAAGGTCTTGCAAGCATTCAACGTCGCAGCTGCCGAGGGCAACCCTCTCTGGAAAGAAGGATCAATCAGATTGATTGCAGAGTTCTGTTCAAGATGTCCTCCAGTCAAGGACGTCATTGCTGCCTTCCGCAAGGTCTCTGATGATAACATTTTGCAAAAGGAAGCCATCTCGAGATTGCTCCGCATGTACTACCAGGTTACCCCACAAGCTGCTCTGGAGGAGAAATTCGATGTCTCTCAAGCATTGACTGTTGCCATGTCGAGAGTCGAGACTGTGACGTCCGACAGTGAAAACTACGCTTTCCGTCTGTTGGAGCTGCAGCATTTGCTTGTCATTGCTCAATGCTCTGCTGGTATGCGTTGGTGGCATAAACAGGGTTCGCTCAAGTCTTCTCCTTTCACCACTCTGCTCCGTTTGAGCGCACAGACTCCTGTGGATCAGTCTACCGGATCTGAGTTTATCAATTTGCTGCAGTCGGTTATTGATGAGCATAGTATTCTGCAACAGCAGACTGATGAGCCGTCTGTGAATGCTTTGATTGCCAGTCTTGCGGACGATGGGGAGTGGAAACCGACTGAGGCTCTCTATACCTTTATCGATGATTGTCTTGGTCGCCTTGTCAGAAAGCCAATCAAGTATCTGGATGATGTTGATGAATTGGCTGGTGGCTCCAACCATGGCAAGATTCTCAGTGTGCTGGTCATGGTCTGCTTGGAACAAATACCCTTCACGTCGAAACTGCCAAATGCAGATCGCACGAACGTGTTGATGTGGTTCTCTCGCTTCTTGGAGTTGCTCAAGGTGATGCAAGAAGATGTTGAGCTGTTGCAGCTTATCAGACAGAGAGTCACAGACTTGCCTGTTGCGTCATCTATCGAGCTCGAACCTCTGTTGAATTCAATCACATACCGCAGACAATCCAACGACGACAAGACCACTGGCCCTGCATCCTCTTCCGACAAGAAATCGACCAGACAACCCCTCGCATTCTCAGAACCTCCCGTCGAAAAACAAAACCACCCCGAACTAAGCCGCTGGCAACAAAAAGACCTGGACGAATCCCTCGAGAACGGCGACATCGATAGCCTCATCCTCTGTCTCTCATCCCAAGACTCCTCCGTGCGCCTCCAAGCCCACGCCTCCATTCGCAAACTCATGCTCAAAGTCAAAGAATCAACAAACGAGGATAAAGACCAAATCTACCTCTTGCTCGGCGAACTCTCTGAGACCGTTAACGAAATGGCGCCGACACCGCTTTCTGAGCAACCATTGCCTTATATGGCTTCTGTATTTGCTACTCAAGCGTTGGCAATCCTTCAAGACCCTACTCACTTCATGTATCCCAAGATTAATAAGTATCTCAACAAAGGACCCATCTGGAACATCCCTAAGTTACCAAACCACTGGATCGACAAAACCCTCCTCGAAACCCCTGACGAAGATGACAAACACTGGGCCGAAGTCTCTTGGGTGTTGGATTTCTTCTGCACCGCCACCAGAACCCTCACCGACGTATCTCTCTTACTCTCCCGCAACTGTATGGAAAAAGTTTTGGATCTGTTTGCATCTCCATCGGCGCCGAAGAATGTTAAAGAGGGAGTGCTTAAGGTGGTGTATAGGGTTGCTGCTGTGGGTGGCGCAACGAGTTTGGTTACGAGGACAGGGGTGTTGGCTTGGTTGGAGATGAGAGAGAAGGTGGGGGATGTGGAGAAAGTTACGTTGGAGGTTTTGAGGAGGAAGGTGCAGGATGGGATTGATGGGGGGAGGGTGGAGGTGTGGAGTAAAGGTGCTTTGAAGGTGTAAGGGTTTGCTGTGAGCAAAGAGAAGATGGTGTAGGGAGACGTAAAATGTATAGTATATTGAGATTATTTTCGAGGAATGATCGAAGATAAGAAGGAACACCTGACTTGTCCAGTGCAGAGGTCTGCCTTTTTATCACAATGCCTTGCATACTATGAGAAGAATGCGAAACCATATTGATACCAAAAGTATATCCACCAAAGGCAATCAAACACGACCTTACTCTCAAGTACTGCGCACACCTTTCTTTTCCTTCTTCTTTTCTTAACCTCGCGTGTTCTCTTCCTTTACCACATATCACTAACCTCCAACATCCCACCACGCTCGGTACTTCCTCCAACACCAACCAGCACACACCAGAGAGCTTACAAAAAACAACAACGGAATCAAAGAAACCAATGACTCTCAAGAGTTGAAATGTTTCCATCCATCCAGAAAAAGCTTAGCTTGACTTTTCTTTTTCCAAGGCTTGAAGATTCACGCTGAATGTAAGATGGGATGGAATCAATGACAAGTATATGAGCATATCTTTATTTCTCTTTCTTATACTTGTACCAGAGTGGTGTTATATTCGATGGGGTGGGATGGAAAAGCAGTGGAGAAATGGAGCAACTTTTGGTTGGGTTGATTTATTGGACTGACAATGTGTGAGCAACTACTTATGTGGACTGTACTGTATGGAATGAGTTCCTGTTTGCTAATAGCTACGGACAAAGCATACAGTTCACCAAGACACTTTCGAGCTGTGGAGATTGATTTGGACATTTCATTCAATGTACTTTGATAGCGGAAAAGCATTCTTCCACTTCTCATGGAGCGAGAAACGCTGTTTATTCCTCTCTGATATACATCATCTTTCCTTCCTTTTGCGATTCCACGCAATTCATCATTATAATACAAAAACGCCAGCCAATCCAAGCATATCAAAGCAGCAGATGCCTAAACATAAACATCTCTCTCCACGACACCCTCACGAGCAGCATGATCCTTGGTAGTCCATGAACCCTGGGTGCCAGAGCCATAGGTGAATGAATCCTGGGTGTTGGTGCGGCCACCAGAGGATCCATTGTGAGGCGAAGTCAACTCCAAACTGCGGAGACGTGCTTGAGCGGCTGATCTGGCCTTTTGTCTGCGGACGTCCATGAACTTGCGGTAGAGGACGCGCAGAGCAGGGAGACAGGCGGTGGTGATTTGGACGGCGGGTTCGATGGTTGTCCAGATGGCTGGGGGAATGAGGTTCCCTGTGCGAAGTAGGATTAGTTTGGTGTGCGTAGGAGGGTGGGGGAAGGGGGAAGAGGGCTTGAGGAGGAAGGAAGAGGAACAGAGGAAGAGCAAACTTACAGGTCATGTCGGGGCCTTTGGTGCCGAGCTGAACCATGACTGCCAGACGAATGATACCACAGATCAAAGAGCTGTGATCGTGTAGATTAGCAATTGCTCGTCAAGATCAAGGAAGGAACATATAAAGACAAACTTACATGACCCAAAGAAAGGAAGTAAGTGCAACACCAATCTTCTGTCTGAAGGGCAACTCCAGTCTGCGGATCTCGTTGAAGGGCAACAGCAAGATGAGCAAGTCGGTGATGACGTTAGGGATCTGCATGCCGTAGTAGAAGGGCACCAGACTGATACACTTGCCCGGAATGGTGGGTTCCCAAGCCTTGTGGATAGGGGTACACATGAAGACGCCGGTAAAGACGACAGCAGTGCACCACATGATCATGATGGCGATCAGGACGTTGGTCATGAGTTTGAAGTCGTGGTTGGGGAAGAGGCGGCGATACTGGTAGAGAATGGAGAGCTTGGTGAACAGAACACAGAGAGGGTACTGGATGACACCAGTGTACTGGATCTTCAGAATCTCAGTAAGATCGGAAGGGCTGACTTCCTGCATGGGGCGACCAATGCCATGTTCAATAACTGTATGGGATTGTTAGATCGTAGGAGTATGAGAATTCTTGGATGAATTTACGCAGAGAGCCGCTGATGTCGAGACCGATCTTGAAGAACTACAATGCCTAAATTAAAAGAGTGCGCATGTCAGATCAACTCGATCGACTTACCCAAGCAACGATGATGAGCCAGTCATCGAAGTAGAGGCGAATGCGCAGGACATGTCTAGCAAGCAGGCGCAGAGCAAGGAAGATGGTGGGGAGCACAATGGCAATAGCGGTAGTAACGATCAACTGATGAGCGCGACTGCCGTGGTGCTGTTGCTCGCCGGCAGGAGGAGTGGGAGCCGACATGGTGTAAGATCGTTCTTATGATGTCGCCGCCGAGTGTCGATGATGTCGTCGATGCGAGTGCGCCGAGACTAGAAGACGAACGCGACGAAGCTTGAATTTCGACGAGGTGTAGAGCGCGTGCGGACTCGTATGTCGAGTGAAGTTGTCCAAGGATTCGACTTCACTTCCGAAGCTTGTGAAGAAGTGAAGATACGGCCCTTGTAAACATTGCCTGTCTTTGCCTTCTAGGACAGGTGACGTGATAATATCGAGGTGGTGTTCCCGAACGAACTTATCCTGCATCCGACTCAACCAACGCCTTGTCTATGGGATCACCAGCAATTGGAGTTCCTTGTGTCAGGTATGCATCCCGAGTACCGAGTATCCAATAGAAGGGTTGCTGCATACAGATTATGGGAACCAGTAAGACATGTCAAGAAGGCAGGATTCAACCATGGCCAAACGAAAACGATCCTTGGAGGAAACTATTTAATGCTCGGAGAATGGCCATACCCCCGGGCTCCAAGCTACTCGAACCAGTCGAACGCGCATAGGTGCATTGGACCGTTCGTCGTTGCTCCACATAAGTAGCTGACAGCTCCTGCAGAGTGCTGTTTTGGCTCTACGCCGTCGCGGGGGTAGCAGGGAGGAAGATGATGGTGCCAAGCTACCGGAGGGTAGGTAAAAAGGCATGTTGCATAGATGAGATTATTCTCATTACGGCTGTGGGCATGACGGAAGGTTGCAGGCGTCGTAACATGTTTTACAGGCGCCGTGCAGCAGAATGAAGGAGAGAAGTGTGGTTGCAGGCTGACAGGCGTTGTCGATCACAACTCTTCGCTTACACCTTCCACTTTCCCCTTGCTATAGTGTATCTAGAGCGTCAAGCTTGCTGCACGACATCTTTTTAGGATGCTACATTGGTAGGTAGTCGTGGGCTTTCTGTCAAAGTGTCTTCGGCTTTTCTTCTCCGTGTGCAAATGCTTGTCACAGTGTAGGTAGCTATAGATACTCGATACTCTGTAGGCTGAGGCCTGGACCACGGAGAAGCTTTCTCTTGGAGTGCTGCTCTACACCATCCTAGTCCAGAAAGCAGCTGTGAATCTGTATGGCTCGTTCATCATCTCGTTCCTGTCAGCGTAGGATATGCATCTGCACAGCCCTGAATGTCAATCTCTATCGACATAGAATTTGCACGGGAGTTGCGAGACAATAACGCGGAAGGAAAGCGCGGTGCATGTGAACGCCAAGGCCATCGTCATTACCTGTTTTGTTTCCCAGAACTCCATCAAGTCTTGTACACAGTCCGAACCTGAATCTTGTCGTACAACAAGATGAACGACCTTGTAGAGTTCTTGCGCACACATGAGGAGGCATTCCGTAGGTACATGGCCTTGTCAAACCTCCCAGAAACAGAACAGCCCTGATACCGATAACAGTCGCAACCGCCTTCAATCTCTCTACTCAGACTTCCGCCTACAAAAGACTTCAAACCCGGATGGATACCAAGCGAATTCTCGAGCATGGCTGCGCGGTCTAACCGCTGCCGCACGCGCCGGTCGATTACCGCCCGCTTCAACAAGATCTGGACAGCCGAGTCACGTCGTCTTTGGCAGCGGTGAAGAACTGTCGCGCGCCTTGAACTCTCCGCAGTGGGGTCGGCCACTGGCTCTAGGTGCTGTCATTCAAGATGCCGTCGAAAAGCGCGAGTTCATACCTCTGGACGACTTTTTGACCGCGACCAAGAGCGTTTACGCGAAGAGCTGGATCCCATCACCATGGCAGATTGTCAGCTGGGGTCTCAAGCAGGTTGGAGTCGCCTCTTTATTTGGAGCCTCGGACAAACTATCAGTCGGCAATCTCGTCGTCATGGCCAATGTTGAGGTAATGCTCTAGCACCATGTCTGAGAACACATGCTAATCCAAGTACAACAGGAAGCAGCCAATGCAATCATAGCAAAGGCTTCTCAACTCGACCAGTCAACAACCTCTCTCATCTTCTCACGTTCTCTCTTCGAATCAGAGTTCGCCCATGTCCTCGACCCTTCACATCATCCAGAGGCTGCCTTGAGCACCACCGACTTCGATATCCTCCTTCGCTACCTCTCTCGCGACAAGCCCTGTCTCTCGTTAAACGCCTCAACGATTAAATTGAAGTCCACATCTGAATCCACACCCCAACCCGTCACCCAGCAAGACACCGACATCGCAAACCTACGTACCTTGATAAAAGCTCTGGAAACACAAGTGTCAGCCCTCACGGACCGAATAACCACCCTCGACATTTCCGCCCGCGAAGCCGTCGCCGCAAAACGCACCATCCAAGCCAAATCCGCATTACGCAGCAAAAAGCTGGCAGAAACCACATTGAACACTCGCAGTGCCACTTTGTCGCAACTGGAAGAAACATATACTGCCATCCAAACAGCTGCAGATCAAGTTGCTATAGTATCTGCCATATCTGCTTCTGCAAACGTATTGAAATCGTTGCATGCCGAGGTCGGCGGCACGGAAGGT
Source organism: Aureobasidium sp. EXF-12298 (assembly GCA_024195555.1). Lineage (NCBI taxonomy): Eukaryota > Fungi > Ascomycota > Dothideomycetes > Dothideales > Saccotheciaceae > Aureobasidium > Aureobasidium sp. EXF-12298. The sequence goes on from SWBJ01000152.1 coordinate 87,881, forward strand.
GTAGAAGAAGTGGTGGATCGCTTGAGGGATGAGATGGAGAACGTGGATGAGGTTGGGCGCGTCCTCAACGAAGCCAATACGTCCAAGGTTGATGAAGAAGACGTGGATGAAGAGTTTGCGGCCATGGAGAAGGTGGAGAGGGAGAAGAGGGAAAAGGAGGAAGCAGACAAGACGGCAGCAAGATTGGCAGAGCTGGAGGGATTGGACAAGCAAAAGGAGGTCGAGCAGAGCAGGAAAGAGCAGGAGCCGCAGAGAGAAATGCAGGCAGAGACTGTATAAACGTGCCTGGGTGTTTTGTAGAGGCGCCTCTTACGAATTTCATGATCTTCACTACACCTATCCCTGCCCGCCTTATCACTGATATGTTTCAAGGATGTTACAGCCATCGAGAATCCAGAGTGTCATGCACAAAAATATATAGTCATCCTGAAGATCACTGATAGATGTAGTTGTTTGAAGTACTGTATTATACAGTTATTATATATTGTCGTAAACCTCCATTCTTGGAAAGTCAAAAGTATGTCATGAGAAAAGTGAGAGCTTTCTAAAGATGCAGAGCCATACGATATCGGGTATAGGAAGGAATCCTGTCCGCCTGACCTCCTCATCGATCTTCTAAGCCCAATACTCGTGTATCTCATGCTTGCGCTTGTACAGCAGGAACCAACAAGTCAATGGGAACTGCAACACAGTGTCAGTAAAACCATCACGGAGAATCTTGAAAGACATTGCTTACCAGAGCAGTATTGACAGCAGCCCAAGCAAACAACACGCCAAAGTTAAGTCCAATGCGTGAATGCAGTCCAAATAGTATCGATCTACTGGCTTCTACAACATTATGCAACGGCCAAGCGTATCCCCAGCGGAAAAATGCAGGTTCGATATCGATATCGTAGAATCCAGTTGACACATTAGTGATAACCCACTGTTTTCATCATTAGCACATCTCCAAAACTCAATCAGTAAGGAGCAGCAGAACTTACGAAAATAAGCCAAAGACCAGTCCAAGGCTGTCCAATAACCATCGCCACGTTCTCACAAGCCAATCCCAAAGCGCACATAGCCACGAAATTCAACATCCAATACACAGGGAAAGTGCCCTTTCCATAAGCATCAGGGTTTCCAAACGCAATATCCGTAACCTGCGTTTCCGAAGTAATGGGATTGCCGCCGGAAAAGTTGATCTGGAAAGCCAGAGATACGAATGAATATGCCAGTGACATGAATAGATAGGCTAAGACAGTGCCTCCCCAGCGGACTGCAATGAATTCGACGAAGCGGAGGGGAGGGTGGCCTTGGGGGTTTAGGAAGCGGAACCAGATGGGGAGGTAGAAGGCGAAGGAGAAGAAACTGAGGATGATTAGGTAGATGAGTCCGATGGTGGTGGCTGGGATGGCTGTGTAGGGGTAGAAGGGTCTGAGGTCGTATTCTGAGAAACCGATTGCTGGGGAAATGGCTTGAGGTACAGTGGCCATGTTGCGCAAGAGAGTTTGATCAGTCGTGGCGTTTTGGAGTACCAGTTTTGCCCATTGCTGGCCAACCATGGATGTAGCCTGAGTCTGGAACTGCGAGATGATCGGGTACATGAAATCATACCAGTTGGTGTCGTCTCTGGAGGATTGGTAGATCAATTGACACGCTCCCATGGGATCGTAACTCGTGTTCCCGTTCTGGACAGCGTTGTAGAGTTGAGATGTTGCATTGGGCATGATTATGATAGCAGCCCAAGCTTTCCAGTCGTACACAGCCTGTCGTACTGCGATGGGGTCGTAGTTAAAGTCGGATCCAGATAGAGGTCCCCATCCAAGAGTTGGTGTTCCAGATGCTACTTGAGTACGTGCAAGGCCTTGGATAAGTGGCCCTACTAGCGGCTCGACTCCAGGGGTGCTAGCAGGTCCCTGACCATCAAAGTCTACAACATACACAACCAAGGAAGATAGATTCGACTCCACATGGAATAATGCTGCCCAGTCTATTCGACGTCAGCTTCTGATATCCCGCCAAAGTCGTAACCCAGAACTCACAGAGAGACAGGACAGCCATGATAGCTGCCATAAGTGTGAGAGTGGTCAAACACCACTTCCAGGCAATCTCTCGCCTCACATGTTTGAGTTCTGGAGAGAACAAACCAACAGGCTTCGGTTTCTCCTCACTCTTCTCTGAATCGCCATTCTGTTGTGCATTGTCACTCGGCCGTTCAGGCGAATTTTCTTTCGACGACATGATATAAGGTTAGGGAATCTCGAACATGAATGGCAGGAGGCTCAATATTTATTGACATTCCTCAATCTGGTTAAAGACGATTTTAGGCATTTTTTGTCCGTGCTTACGCTGTAATGACGTTGTTGCAATCGTCACAGAAAGTATCAAGCGTTTCCCCACGATTCGGAACGAGATTGCCGCGTCCTGGTGGCTCTTCCGAAGTTTTGATTTCTCCTGAACAATGATGGTGATCTATGAATTGTGGTGTTGGGGAAGGGAAATGGAACGTTGAAGAATATGACCACATCAAATGCCATGTTGATCATTGCTCGAGATAACCAGTGTCATCTCCAGAGACGTTTTTAGGATAGCATCCATCCCAACGTTGACTGAGCCGTCATAGTGCTCGGCTCGGGCTGTGATGCACACGTTCTGTCACCTATCGCATGCCGCATGCCGGTTGAGTAGTGTAGACCGGAAGACTGGTGGTTTCCAAATTGCGTTTCAGTGCTTTGTTGGCTCTCGGATGACTGGGCTTTACAGGCCTACTTTGCTTCAAGTGGACGGTATTTCATACGGGAAACAGCGTCAAAGTTTTGTCAGAGGAGTTGGCTTGTTCGAGTTAAAAACATAACCAGTGGCCGAAGGATGGAAACCAGCAGACGGCACAAGCGGCATAGCGAAGGGTGGTTTGTGGAAGGAATTTGAGAAGAAAACTGGATGGCAAGTGGCAGGATTAAATGGTTGTGGTTGATGTTGAGAAGATGACATGGTTGGAGGCATGGCTTCTATCTGGCTGGCAGGCTTTGAGGTGGTATGAGAAACTGCGCGAGTCTGTTGGAAGTTTGGCTGCGATGGAGTCTGCGGCGGCGGGTACTGAGGAGTGTTAGGTGTTGAGCCGGATGGGTGCTCGGAGAGCTGTGGGTTTGCTTGCCTTCGGCCTGGATGGTTGCAGAGCTGGAAACATGCTTCACAGGAAAGACACGGCGTAGGTATGGTCAAAGGCAGGTTATGAGCAGGAATTCTAGGTACTATGGCTAGTTCTTGAGATTCGAAGACAAAAGGTGTATAAGACCGAGAGCCGAGTGAGTGCGGAGATGGCAAGAAGCTGGAAGTTTTGACAGAAACAGGAAGGTTCACGCGAGGACATCGTACTGTGAGTCTGTGACTGCTGGCTTGGCAAGGATTTCTGGGACTCGTTGGCGCAGAATTGACAGTCGTCGCAAGTTTGAATTCATCATGTTCAGAGCGCAATTGCGCCGACGACCATTTGCCTACCTGCAGAATGCCGTCCGCCTACGATCACTCAACACCGAAACACCACTAGTCCGCCTTAGATATGCCAACATATATAAAGATTCGTTGGACCAGAACAACAAATCTCCTCTCTTCAAAAGCCTGAGCTTTAGCCTGACCACTGGCGAGCACTGGGCCATCATCAGCACCACCGACTCTTCACGCACCGATTTCCTCAATGTCTTGAACGGCAGATATCTCGCCACCCCACCGGGTGCCCGTTCATACCCTGAACTGGAAGAGCAGAACATCACTCCTCATCGCGCCATCAGCTATATTGGCTTCGATGCCGAGAGGTCCGGTCTGGGCGGTACTGCTGTCAAGGGACAATATCTGAGTCAGCGCTACGAGGCTCATCGCGAAGTCGACGACTGGTCTTTACTCGACTATCTCGAGGGCCACACGGAGCTGAATGCTCTCGAGAAGCCTGATCAAGACGTAGACACAGACCTGCTCGCCAATGTTGTTGCAAATCTCAAGCTGGAACCTCTGCTGCTCTTGCCCGTCAGCAATCTCAGCAATGGTCAGACCCGCAGAGCTCGTATTGCAAAGGCCTTGCTCATGAAACCCGAACTCCTCTTGCTCGACGGGCCTTTCATGGGTCTGGACCCTATGGCTAAAGAGCACATCTCTTCCTTCCTGCAACAAATGGCTGAACAGAGCAACCCGAGAATTCTGTTATCCTTACGCCTAGGAGAATCTGTTCCTGCATGGATCACCCATGTCGTCATCCTTGACCCCGAGAACAATTCTAAAATCCTTCATTCAGGCACCAAGGGCACCGTCTACAAAGCCCTAGGTGCCTATCGTGGCCATGATGGCTTCATCCACGATCTACGACAAAATATCAGTTTAGATCTTGCGAGACCTTCTCGAGCCAAGAAGCCCACAGAAGAGACTACAAGTCGTGACGGCTTTCCCGAGATCCATCTCCCGCTTCCAACAGGAGAAGCACTGGTTGAGATGCAGGGCGTAAAAGTCTCGTACGGAGCGAAGGACGATCCGACGAAAAAGACCGTTTTGGGCAACTGGTCTGAATCCGCCGATGGTGTGGAGAAGGAGGGGTTGTGGTGGAATGTGCGTCGTGGTGAACGTTGGGGCGTCTTTGGACCAAATGGCTCTGGCAAGACCACTTTGCTATCCTTGATCACATCAGACCACCCACAAACCTACGGTCTTCCGATCAAGCTCTTTGGCCGTTCTCGTATCCCCTCTCCTGGACAACTCGGCATCAGTATCTTCGAGCTCCAATCTCGTATGGGACACAGCTCTCCCGAGGTCCATACCTACTTCCCCAAAAACCTCTCAGTCCGACGAGTTCTAGAGAGTGCTTGGGCTGACACACCCTTGTCCAAACCTCGACTGACGTGGCAGAACGATGTTCGCGTACAAAGCTTCTTGCGTTGGTTCTCCCCTGAACTTGCACCCACCAAAACCAGCGAGCTTCAAAAGATTATAGCTAATAAGGATAAACTCTCGCGTGTCAGTCCCGCCATGAAACGTAGACTTGCCGGTCTTGATGGCATGACCAAGGATCTCGATTGGGCAGACACCATGACCTTCAGGGATCTGCCTTTCAGCTCACAGCGCCTGCTGTTGTTCCTTCGCGCTTTGGTATCCGATCCTGACCTGATCATCTTGGACGAGGCTTTAAGCGGCATGGACAAAGATGTCAGCCAAAAATGCTTATTGTTCCTGGCTCACGGTGAGAAGTTTGATTACAAATACGACAAGTGGCATAACTCTGGTCTTAAATTCGACAACAGCTTACAAATGGACAACGAGATGGTCAATTTTAGCGGTATTCAAGAACATCAGGCGTTGTTGACTATTAGTCACAACACAGAAGATATTCCAGGGTGCATCAGGCAATGGATTTGCCTTCCGGAGCCTAGTGAAGGTAAACCAGCCAGAGTTGGCGAGTTGCCTGGTCCACTGGAGCTCCATCCCGACAGCTGGAATGATATCTGGAACATCCCGCTTTCAAAATCATCAAAGATGAGCCGGAGGGATTTGGACGCATCGGCTAAGATGGACGAAGGGGTAGAAGAGAAGAGGGAAGAGTCGGAAGAGGTTGCAGAGACTGTGGAATCGTCTCCGTGATCATCATGACCATGATAGAACCTGTCACATTGTACGATATCTGTAGACTGTACGAAAACATACATCACGTCTCACGCAAGTAATGCCGTTCGAACGTTCCATGCAGACTTCAATTAACAAGCCTCTCCTCTGAAAGAACAGCACATTGCTTGGAATAGAGCACAAGTTTCTCTCTTCAAATCGAACCATCGAATTCTGTCACTCAATTTCAAACACCTGCAGCACTACACACTCTCATCTCCCTACTTCGACCCCAGAGCCAGATCAAATGACTTAACCGTAACTTGGCCCCCCAAAGCACTCTCCGCAAAATTGAAAATACCAAACCTATACCCAATGAAAAAGAAATAAGTCGTGTTCATCGTATACGGAGTCCCCAATGTCTTAAACGTATTTCCATCCGCACTCCACGAAAAAGTAGCTTGATGGGAGCCTGCAGGTTTGATATCCGCGTGTAAGCGCAACCAAACGGTTTTTGTGTTGGAAGGTAGGGAAGCAGAGGTTTCGAGACGGCCGGTGGAGAGAGTGTTCCAACCTGCGCCGAGGGTGAGGTCGCGTTGGAGGATTACGGCGTTGTTGCGGATGGAGATGTAGGCTGAGTTGTCGCGGAAGAGGGCGAGGCCTGCGTTGTCTCCTGAGCTCATTTTAGAGATGTCGAGGGCGATTGTGGCGGTGGAGTCGGGGCCGAGGATACGGTGGGTCAAGGTGTTTTTGGCATGGTACAAGTCCTTTGTTACTGAAGAGGTTTTGAGCACCAAGCCTCCTCCAGAAGCAAAAGAGAATTTTGTGGTGTCGGGGTTGTGGTTCCATTCCCATTGCGGACCTAGCTTTGAGCCTGTAAAGCTATCGATGCCAGTGGTGGATTTAACTGGCACAGGAGTAACAGGATAAGGGTTCGCAATAGCAAATCCATTTGCCTGTTTCAGAGAAGGCCAACCCTGTGCATCAAACACAAACGGCGCAAGAACAGGACTGCGGCCTCCAGGGTACGCATCAATGAAAGCAAGATAGTACCAATCGCCATTAGGTGTATCGACTACACTTCCCTGATGAGGGTTTCCACTGCCTTGGACACTGCTGGCCGCTGCTTTGGTGAAGATTTTGAATTCATAGGGACCCAAGGGGCCGGAGTTTGATTTTAGGACGTATTCGTTGGAGGCGGGTTGGGTGACGAAAATGTAGTATTTGTTATTGATTTTCTTCATGTGGGAGCCTTCGATGGTTATGGAGGAGGAGTAGACTTGGGTGGTGGATTTTTGGGTAAAGTCGTTGTTCAGCTGTGCAACGCTGATTTTGGTATTGCCATACTATAAATTGGGAAGTCAGTCAACGTCACAAGCAGAGAAGTTAGCAGAGGAAGACTTACAGCAACATAGATGTTGTGCCCATCAAACAGCATGCCACAATCATAGTAGCAAGTTCCAATCTCACCAACCTTACTCCAGTCCCCAGCAGGATCCTTGCTCTTATAGATATAAGTAGTCTTGAAATCCACACATCCAATCCAATAAAACGTATCATCGTATTCACGATACTGCATCGACGAAGCCCAAATACCTCTCACATAGGCTTGCTTGCCATCAGCCAAATCATATGCTGTATCGTGAAAGTCCAGTCTGGGAACAGAGTGTCCGATGAATTCCCAATTGACAAGGTCTCCAGATCTGAGGATGGGAGCGCCAGGAGAGAAAGACATGGTGGAGGCTGAGTAGTAGTACTGATTGCCCTTTCGGAAGACATCGATGTCGGCGAGATCGTACCATAATACAGGATTGGTGTAGGTTTGTTGTGCCAGTGTGCTGCCGATGGCAGACAAGGCCGCAAGGACAGATGAGAATTTCATCGTTGGCCAAAGTTGATGAGTATCACTCTCTGTTCAAGGTGGAACCCAAGATGTAAGTGATCGAAGCGGTGCTCTTTATACTTGCGAGTGTAGAACGAAGTCGCGATTCTTCAAGTTTAGCGTCACATCGCTTGCAAGAGCTCGAGAGGGGCTTGCAGCACACTCCGTTTCCAAAACACTCATTCTGTAGAGACTACTACCTTACCGGGTGCGGATAAAGTCGAAGCAAAAAGTATGTACATTTTGCCATTGCTGATCACCAAGAACGAAGGGATGATCCATGAATAGCACCCTGTGTCGCCTACTTACTCCAGTCTAGACGGTGGCCGACAAGGTCTAGCACCAAGAGATGCTTCATGATTGATGGAGAATATGGAGAATACGAAGAGCTACAAGGCTCGAAACAAGTCTGAAACAAGACATATATAGTGGTGGCTGCATGGCTTCTTTCCATACACGAGGTCAAGGGATACGACTTGCCCGTACTCGCCCGGGCGTTAGAAGCGAGCGATGCAGCATCACATTTTGTAGCAACGAACTTTTGAATGCTCGAAGGCTTGACTGCAGAGCGTTTGGCACCGATGGGGACTGGTGTTCGCTCAAGAAGTAGTGTCTTCGATGTCGTACCCAGAAGGTCGATGTCTGTAGCGCTCACGTCTTCACTCCTCTTGGCAGTAGGAACTCTTTCGGTTCTTATCTAGGTCGTATCGCCCTTAGCAACAGAACTACCTTCCTCATAATGGTGTTGGGACTATCGACAAGTTCATCACCACTACAAATAAGATGTTCGATATGCAGTACAAACGTCGCCGAAGATCGTCCCCAATGGAGCATATCACGAGCACATCGGCAAAAACACAATACGCTGAGAACAGGGACAAATCAGGTTGAAGTATAGAAGGTAGTGTTTGATATTCTCAACTACTTAAAGATCATAAAGTCATAACTTGTTCATTTTTATCTTTCGCACATCCAGCTTTAGTATGTGCCATCAGCCTTCAGCTTAGTGTAACCGGGGTACTTCTGGAACTGATCTTGGTTGATCTTGGTGAGCTCAGGGCATCCAAGGCTCTCAGTTGCATTGCCGAAGGCGGAGCTGACTTGGTTGACTGCAGCAGCGAGGTTGGTAACGAGACCAGAGAGCAGGTCAGGAAGCTCCTGGACGGCGAGCTGCAGGCCGTAACACATGAGGTTGTTGCCTTGGAGCAGAGTTTGCGCATTGAAAACACCGTCAGTCAGTTCCTCGGGATCGACACCAACGAAGCTGTTGGGTGTACCGGTGTTACCACCAATGCTGGCGAACTCGAGGTGCTGGAGCAGTTGGAAGGTCGTGTCCTGGTTAAGGAACAAAACGTCGTAAGGGTCAAGCTGGTTACGAGTGTACCAGTTTTCAGGGATACGCTCATAACCAGGGGTGTACTTGAAGTTACCGTCATCACCGGTGATGGCGTAGAAAGACTTGAGCACCTCGCCGTTCAGCTTGCCGGCAGGATATTCGGCAGACTTGTTGCCCATGAAACGGTAGATGAAGCTCCACGCTGCGGGTTGAGCGACTACACCAGAGAAGGGGGCGTTGAAGAAGTAGGGATTGCCTTGAATATTCTCCTGGAAGCGGGCAGCTCTCCTGTCAGTCAACAGCTGGAGGTCGTAGTTATCGTCTGCCTTGCCGGCGTCGTAAAGGGCCTGGAAGTTCTTCATCTTCAAGAGGTAGTCTTGGCCGTCAACGTACAGATCGCCTCTAGTAGGAGATGCATCGCCCTCGTACTTGTTGTGAGAGCCGCTGATACCTTGGGGCTGACCAAGAAGGTTGATGGAAGGCACATTTGGTGTGGGACCACCAATGCTCCAGGACACCAGATTGCCGTCGATCGCAGCTCCATAGACAGCAAGGATGGTCGACAGGTCGACTCCCATGCCGAAAACCTTGCCTGTAGACTCAATGAACTGCTCAATGGTGCCAACACCATTGTGAGGAAGGTAGCCGTGCTAAAATCGAGTCAGCATGTTTCTCATGGACGGATAGAGGCGCCCCACATTCGCCATAGCATTTAGACCCGGGCAAGGTCCGCGTTGATCTCCACTGCCAGGAGGGTTGAAGGCGTGAGCGCCGGAGACATCGACCTTCTGGGAGGCGGCATCGAAGATTCCGACCACTCTCTTCTTCAAACTTGGCGCTTGCTTCTTGGCTTCAAGCTCAGCGAGGATGTTGGGATAGGCGGCAGTCAAGCCTGCGTAAGCAAGAGCAAGGACTGATGTGATTTGTAGAGTCTTCATTTTTGTGATATAGGGAAGAAATGTCTTGGAAGGTGCAATGATCATCCAGGAGGTGTTACTCAGACCTTTATATATCTTGCAAGAGAGGCAAGCACCGAGGCATCTTACCAAAGTCAAAGACAGTGACATGACTTGCGGCCGAAACAACGCTGACCATGGAAGGTGAGTGCGGACGACCATGATGATCATCCACAGAGTGCAACGCTTTCAGCCCAGACCTACCATGCGGATGCGGAGAAGCAGGACGAAAACGTGTCGTTGATGGTTGATCACCCCAGATCGTCCCTCGGCACGCTGGTGGCGGACAGGGACCACGAGTTTCGATTGTAAACTGCAAAAAGGTGATTGGCCAGAAGAGCAAAAATCTTAATAACGAAACCGACGACAGCGCAACGAGCTTGCAACGATGGGTTCCTAGGTTTCCAAGGGGCGTGGCGGGGATGTCACGCACATCTATCATGTTGATGAAAGCTTAGCGACGCCGAGGCTTGCGTATTCGTCGGGCATACAGGTGCATCGCCTCCACTTGTGTCAGTGGTGGAGAAAAGTGCCGGCAACACTGACAAGGTGGCAGAGTTGTGCGCCGTCAGTGGACAGTGGACTCCGGTAGAGGGGATGTGGCTTGGTACGCTTGAATTGAAGCTTAACGAGGTTGTTCCCAGAGAGGAAGGCACTCAGCCACTGCCATCATACCTCCGGACATAAAGGGTTTCACCGGTCGCAAGGTACAAGGAGTGGCAAAAAGATTTCCGAATCAGAATGTTGGCGACGAGACATTAATATGTCAAGATATGAAGCTGCAGTTGTTGAGGCAGTGGACCTAGTAGATACCTATGCAGTAGCGTTGCAGAAGGATGCGTGGTGATAACCCATGAGCAAATCCCTCGGCTAAGGGGGCCGAGCGATAAGAGATAAGCTCCAGGTTTCGGCCCGAGCGCAAAACTTCAGGTTGAAGTCGCTGTTGCGTCTTTCACGAAGGTCATGCATACCAGTTCAATTCACTAGCCAACATGTCATTTCGCAAACGCAACATTGGTGTTCAAAGATCCCCGATCGCAGCTTCTTCAGCAGATGGCCAAGTGGAGACGCATGCTGCCCCAGCACCCACGGCTTCAGGCATTCGGCCATCACCCTTGACTGGACAACCTACAACGTCAACAGGAGCCTACTCGCTGGATAGTTTACTAGGCGGCCATGCAGGACTAGCGCTCGGCTCATCGCTGCTTGTCGAAGAGAGTGGAACTACGGACTTTGCTGGCGCTCTGTTGCGATACTATGCTGCCGAAGGCATCATTCAGAGTCACACTGTGCACCTTGTGGGTGCTGGCGAGCAGTGGATCAAGGATCTACCTGGCTTAGTGGGAGATGCCGAAGCTGCAGAAGCTCAAAAGCAAGCAAAGAGCGACGAGAAGAAGATGAAGATTGCATGGAGATATGAGAGATTGGGCCAAGTGGACGCCGATCGAGGCAGTAGAGGTGAAGAACGATACATAGACGCTATAGGACAAAGTTATCTGACTGCTTCGCAGTCGTCCCCCAACGTGGTCCCGCCCCTGTCCAGCCATCTGAGCAGCAAGAAGAACAACAATCGCTCGCCTTCTGCCACACCTTTGACCTTGCAAAGCGTCTTTCTGTACCTGCCGAGGCTGACATCAACCATGTCGCTATATCCCCTCAATCACCCTTGTCTGCTATTCTGCAGAACGTTGCCCAGCGACTAAGTACCTCTCAACCTCACACGATACATCGCCTAGTGATACCTTCCCTACTATCGCCCGCCCTGTATCCGCCTTCGGCCGGTGCACCAGAGAATTTGCTTCAATTCCTGCATTCGCTGCGCTCCCTGCTTCGACAATATCCCGGCCGTCTGACCGCCATGATCACGCTTCCACTAGAGCTATATCATCGTTCAACAGCCCTTGTCCGCTGGGCCGAAACTCTCTCTGACGGTGTGCTCGAGCTCACGCCTTTCCCCCATCTGATGGATGCCGCCAATAGTTTGGCAGAGAGCGGTGGAGCAAGAGCAACAGATGAGCAGCCACAGGGAATGTTGAAGCTGCACAAGCTTCCAGTGACGACTGAGCGTGGAGGAGGAGGTGCAGCTGCCGGTGTTGGTGACGATTTGGCCTTTACCGTCAGCAGACGAAGATTCGTCATTAAGCCATTCAGTCTGCCGCCAGCAGAAGGAGATACCGAGGCTCAGCAAGGCAATGCTGAGGGAGGTGCACTAGGCAAGGCTACGAAGGTCGACATAGAGTTTTAGCATGTATAACAGTTACTCTCACGGCTCGTCGTCCGAGTCGTTAAGTTCCCACTTGTCGTGCTGCATCATGTCTTCCATTTCGATGGCCTCTGACCCAGCGGCTCCAGGATAGGGGATATTACGGGCGTAGGTCCTGCCATAGGCACCGTGCCGAGGGTTGATGGTAGTTCCACCTATTCGAGCTCGAACATCGTCACCGAGGCAGCTCGAAAGAGCAAACCAGACTATATGATGTTAGAGAAGCTTGATCACAGTTGGGGTATGAATAGCCTACCTATTAGCGCGACAAGGGGTAGGAAAAACACAAAGAAAAGCAGCACGAGAATGTTCATGTCGCGCGTGCAAAAGAGACGTCCTCCAGAGCAGAGGTTGTAGACGGATACGCTGGCAGTTGTTCAGCTGTAACGATCAGCTCGAGGATGGAGGCCGTGTCCGTACAAGTCCGGGCAAACAAAACGGCGTCATTCTCCCATGATTTGGCTTTGTCCTTCTCAGGAAAGCATCATCATGGGTTGAACAAACATTCCCACCATTTATTCTCTTTGCAAAGGTATGGCCCAAATCAACGCCCAAGTACCGTCCTGTTAGATTCCCCGAAGCCCTTCGGAGCCATTGACAAACATCAATGCGACGCTCTTCTAAAACCCACGCCCGAGACTTGACTTCACTGCCATGACATACCACGTGTTCCTTGCATGTTCCACGATTGCTGACATTGCTTGCATAGACCTTGACGACAGTCTCAGGATTACATCAACATGGCCAACAACACCGCCGCCGAGCCGTTTCCCATCACCTTGACCAGCGGTAGATTCATGGTCTACGATGTCCAAACCATCGCCCATCTTCAACAAACACACGGCATAGAAGGCGCATCTCAGGCACTTGAACAGTACATCCCGCTCGAAATGAGACCCGAGGACGTCGCGTTACTAGTCAACAAGGGCGCCGCCCAAATCATCCACGACGACAAGAGCAAGCCGCCAAAGTCACCGTCAAATGCGCCGGCTTCGCCGAACGGCGTGCCCAAGATCGCCACAGCTAGCGACAATACACAAGACAATTGGAATGACATTCCCGAAGACATGTTTGCGTCTCGTGGGAGGTCGAACAAAGCCAAAAAGCCTCGCTCCCGCCTTGGTGTGTCGCCTGTCCCGTCCACTGCGCCAGGAAGCCGTACTGCTAGTGTCGCTGGGCTCCATGCTGGTCCGCCTTCGTTGAGGCCAACCGCTTCGCAACCGATGCTGCGTCCGCCACCTCCGCCCTCGCGACAAACTTATTCTTGAGCCCAATGCTCTGATGAGATCTCATGAAGCATCATTTCCAATTCACACACTTGACCAGACGCAAGATCCAGTTAGCGAAGATCCGCCTTCAGGAAAAGAGTCATTGCGAGAAGTTCTTGATAAGAACCTATCCTTGCTTCATTCATTAGACACAACCGACAGATATGGTTGTTAGAGATCGCCACTCGCCTGCCTAGGCTCTAGAGTAGACCCGAGTCTCTGTAGCCCTACATTGTTTTAATCATAATATTAGTCCCTTTAACAATCAGGACCACTCGTCCGCTTTCAACTTTACAGGATTGGTTTCATCTATGATACTAGCATGATTGCTTGGCGCAATTTGCGCTCTTCAGCCTGTCGCGCTTCATCTCCTTAACATCGTCAACTGGATACCGCGAAGCCTGCTTGCTTGATTTCAGTCACAATCAGCACCACCAATGCACTACTCGGTATTTGACGACGTCCGAGATCAGTTGGTCAGCGACGACAATCCCGCTCGTGACGAAGGAGATTTGGATTATGAGCGATGCGCTGCATTACACAACGCCATTGTGAAGCATGGTTGGATGGCAAGTGGTCGCTCACTTGAGGAGTTGCCGTTGACAACTTGCTGGGAAGCAGACGAGGAAGGATGGGAAGATTACGCTGACCGACTGCAGCCATCAATGATCGAGTTTCTCAAAAGGGCATACGGCACTGATCTACCCGACACAGAGCCACTTTACGAATGCATGCCGAGAGACTACAAATTTTTCTATCTCCTCGAGGGCTTGAACGGGGGTGGAGGTCTTGAATTCTTTTGCCCCGGGGCAGGTATTGAAGACTTTCCGGGCCAGTACTTCACACTGTATACACCAAATGATCGACTGGGCTCGCATGCTCAAGGCTTGATGTATGATATCCCATATCGGGTACTGACATTGATCACTAATTTTTGTGAAGCTACAATCAAGAAACCCACGAATGTGTCATCAATTTTATGAATACAGACTTCAGCCCTGAGCATGTGGCTGTTCCATGGCAAAGACTTGAGACAGTGTTAAGTGTATATATCGACATGATCGAATGCGAGAAGGTCGTCTGTATTCACAACGATGTCGAGGCACCCGGCGACTTCAAATTGATGGATGTCGAAGGTCAAGGACAACAGTGGATATCGACATATGACCGACCAGATGCCCTGCTGGCGGATCCAAGTACTGGAGTTACTAGGAACAAGAACGTCATGTTCGGGCCTTGGATTGTCCAACCATACACCAAAGAAGTCTTGGACCAATGTCTACACACCTGGGAACTCCTTGTTGAAGAGATTGAACAAAAGATGCCAGCCCCTCCGGAAGACGACGAAACTCGGTATGGTCTAGCGAATGAGGAGATGCTCGACACTGCTGGTATCACCGAAGACTTCCCAAGACAGCTGTTTCTGCGAGCTCGCCGACCCAAGTTCGCCTTCGTCGCGCCCGGTATCCGGCTGCCAACATCAGAAGAATTCGCCAACCAGCCCTTCGGAAGCGTAAGAGCATCGCAAACCGACACCGAAATTCAAAACAAGATGCCCGTTCTCCTCTTCATAGGCGAGTACACCTGCCGACCAGCTGAATTCTTCCCTTATCCATACACTCAGCATTCAAGTGTTCCCACTGGCCTCTATCTCGAAGGCTGGACGCGGGATGACTTGGTTCCATTTGCAGATGCTGTACGCCTGTTACTACCTTTCTCAATCGGAGGCGAGGATACTTGGGCGCAAACCGCCAATGGTATTTCTGTTGATGGTAAACATGACGAGCTCTATCAGATAGGCGACAACCCTTTCATCAAAACACACGGCGTCTCGCTGCTTGCAGTATTGCAGAACTTTTACGCTCATGTTCATCACGGAAATTGGTCTGTCGATGAGAGGGGAGTCAATGAATTCATCGAAAAGTTCAAGGAAGCGGAATTGGAAGAACATTGTGGTGAATATATTATTCCCATGGGGCCTGGCGAGTTTTGGTAGTGTGAGGCTGACATCCTGAGTACACGACGTCTATCGGCTTCGGTCAACAGCAATCGTACGCATGGTAATCTAGATCATGCTACCTCTACGAAACAAGAGTCCTTGGGTGCCTTCTATATGACTTGGTACAAGAATACCACAACAAATAAGCTTACCGGTCAAAGCTCATATCAGAGACAGAATTCTGGTAGCTTACAGACCAACGAGTGTGTCTATATTTTAGAATTAATTGTGAGGCTCTCCCTAGAACGTGATAAACATGAGTACAGCGAAGTATCGATATTGGATCCAGATATATATGTTATCGTAAGGTGTACAGAGCAAGAGAATGGTGTTCATCCCCACTTCGGAAGAGCGGGTGTGGCTTCTTCCCGAAGCCCAAATCTGACCGACCCACCACTCGTCGATCATCATGAACTTGTACACCTTCGCGCGTTTCGGTTGCACCCCAAAGCCGAAGTCCGTCGTGGCATATTCGGACTCTGTTTGATTTGCTACATAATGAAAGACTTTCCGATGATGTTGACCACTTACAACCTATCGAACGACTGATTCAAACAACACAACATGGCTGTGGATATGAAACAACGACCTCTGAAGGTTACGATTATTGGAGCTGGTATTGCTGGATTGACTGCTGCGCTCGCTTTGAGGAAACAGGGTCATGTGGTTACAGTCCGTCGATGGTACTCTTGTGGATGGAATAATGGTTAACCGTGATCCAGGTGCTTGAGAGATCGCGCTTCGCGACTGAGACTGGCGCTGCTATGCACATGGCACCCAATGCCACAGCACTCCTGGAATGGATGGATGTTCGTCCCAGTGAAGTTGGAGGGACACTGTTGAGACAGGTATGCTCTACGAACATGATGAAGAATCTCAATGCTGACTGATACAGATGCGGCGATTTGATGCGAACGGTAATTTACTGCATACAAAAGAGTTTGGTCCAGAGGATAGGAGTCATTGGCAGACTGTGAGTTGTATGCTAATGTTGCGATTTGATCATACTGACGATATAAGGAATGGTATCTCGTGCACCGTGTAGATCTTCACAATAAGCTCAAGTCTGAGGCTACGTCAACGTCGAGAGATGGAGTTCCGGTTGAGCTTCATCTGGCCTGCAAAGTCGTGGACATTGATCTTGACGATGCTAGTGTAACTCTTGAGGATGGTCGAACATTCAATGGGGATCTGCTTCTTGGAGCCGATGGTCTTCACGTGAGCAGGATTCTGATTTATGACCTTGCGACCGATCACTGACTCCTATCTTAGTCCTTTACACGAAAGCGAATTGTTGGTGAAGTTCAACCATACGCCGTCGGAAAGTCTTGTATGCGATGGCTGGTGTCAAAGGAGACACTCTTGGCTGATCCCAGAACTGACCGCATTTCCATCGAAACACCGGGTGCATTTGTCGAGTGGTCAGCCCCTGATCGTCGCTTGGTAGCATACCCCTGCGGTGACGACAAAATCATGAACATGTGTGCTTTTGCTCCATCATCAGAATTCCAAGACCCCGAAAATACTAGTACAGATGGTACGAAGACTGCACCTGAACAAAGAAAGACACCATACTGACTTTGCCCAGAATACAACACATCTGGAAACACAGACCTAATGCTTCGCGCGTTCAAAGACTTCTGTCCTGCAGTCCAGGCGGCAATGGAGAACTCCGGAGACAGTCTCAAGATTTGGGACATGTACGACATGAAGACTCTGCCTAAGTGGTGTGAAGGTTCATCTGCCATCATTGGCGACGCCGCGCATCCTTTCCAACCTTGTGAGACATTCCAAGCCGCAATGCATCAGATATGCAAAGCTAACACAACTCAAGACATGGGACAGGGTGGTGCCATGGCTATTGAAGATGCAGTCTCAGTCGCTGTCCTTCTTCCGTTAGGAACATCCAAACAGCAGATTCCGGAACGTCTACGACTGTATGAGAAATGTCGCAAAGAACGCAACGAGACTGTCTTGATGTACACTCGGATGAACGGCAGAGACGAGGGTGATGACTCTGTGAAGAGAATGACTGGTGAGCTCCAAACGATTTCAAGATTTTTGACATCGTATACTGACTTCCAAACAGCTAAGGATCTGGTTGACTGCATGACTCTATGTGTGATGCACAATGAGCGGAACTCTTCGATGGAGGCGCTGTCTAAAGCTATCGCAGTATGAACATAATGAACACACTTGTTCAATTCACAAGACATTCTCATGGACACCAAAGACTGGTGGGGCTTTTGTTTGCTACTAATCTTTTTTCCAGTTCAATGAACCGCCATCACTGCTCCACCCTCTGCAGTGTCTTTTCGATCGAACAGTCTCAAATACAGCAGACATCGGAGTGTCTGACATGATCTTGTCTTGCAACACTTGAAGTCTCTCGCGGCTCAAATCTGCAGTCATGGCAGACCCGTATCCTAAAGAGTCCGCCAACACCATATACAGTCACCTGCGCTCATTAAGCGACACAATCGGTGACTGGGGAGATACAGTTTCTTCCCTACAACTCTCCACCATCCTTCCCAATTCATCAGACCCAACCATGCCTTCCTTCAACCGACCGGGCTCTATACGCCGCCGCTTCCTCAGAATCATCAGTTTTGGTCGATACAGCAGTGGCAGCGCAGATGACACAGAACCACTTACGAGACCTTTTGATTCCAGCCGCAGACACAGTGCACCAGCCGACATGGATGCTCAGTCAACAAACCGACCTATGTATACCGCTCACCAAAGTCCACAATCTTCTGATAGCGCTCAGACGACTATTATCCACGAGGTCCCTGGAGCAGCACCTTTCTCCATCTCTGCCTTCCGTGATCAACATCGTGGTCATCATATTTCAGATACTGAGTTCGATACACCTCCAAGCCTGGAAGCAGCACAAGGAACCACACACCCTGTCGGGATCACACGTCCTGTCGATACTACACGTCCTGTGACAACCACATACCCCGGTGCGCCCTGGAACACTGCTTGGAACCCTGCCCGCCTCCACCGCGACAAATCATACCTGCAATGCAACGTCTGCAATCGGGTCCTGGAGTACCATCAAATTCATTGTCCGGGCTGTGCTGCCAGAACTTTCCATCACGTACCTGCACTCATTGAGGAATCCCACATCGACAGCAGAGACAGAGATGTCGAGCCCAGAGCGCTGCAACTGAGAAAAGGCAGACAGAACGAACAACATGATGCCATAACCGAGGAAAGCAGTTGGGACACCCAAGGGCTTGAAGCTGGTACTGCAGACGAGTCTTGGACAACGACCGCAGGTGATGTGATAGACTTTGCTCCTCCGCGCACCACGCAAGAGTCATCTCCACCATCTGCAGAAACCCATGAACCATCTTCAGAGCAACGGGACACAATCTGCTTACACATCCACTGCTGCTGTGGCACTTCAAAGACCCGCGACCATGCATCGACTCAATGCAAGAACAGCTATACCCTTCGACTCCGACGCCATACTGCAGCTGTCATTTTCGTCCACTCTAATCCCGGCAATGGTGCATGCAGGCATACGAGAGGAGGAAACGCCAGGGACAACCATATTTGTTGTCGTATCTGGGATGGAAAACATGCCGATATTACAGACGAAGCTATCCAAGGATGTATGTGTGGTGGAGGAAAACAAGAAGTTTCCAAGAAGACTGCTTGGTGGATGAGATGGTCAAAGTGGTTTTGCTGTTGTTGATGAGGAGGTGAGATTTTGGTTTGCAGCTAGCTTATCGAATCTTGCATCTTGTGGTGTTTTGTTCTTTGCTTTGGGTTCGGTATCTTTTGTTGTCGCAGAGGGCAGGTGCAATACTCATTATCTGCAAAAGCGATGATTGGTCATCGCGACTTCTTCCTGAATTCGACAGACGTTTACGAATCCGATTCTTCTTGATGCGAAAGTGGCATCTGGCTTGCTCGGCTCAGAGCAGTGCGCAATTGAGACTTGACATGCAACTGGTATGATAACATTACTCCTTCCTAAAAGATCTTGCTCAACACCCTCTGAACATCCTCCGTCTGCTCCGACTTGCTCGAATCCCTAATCCTCTTACTCTTAACCTCGTTCTGTTTGAAATCCCTCTTCAACTCCCTCACACCAGCAGATTTTGTCGCAGCACCAGCAGAAGAAACACCACCAGCTCTCTCAGCTTGAGCAGCCTTCTTAACACGCATACCCTCCAACATCTTACTCCTCTCCACATCCTCCACAAAGCTCTTGTTCTCTCTTCTCGTCCTCGCAACCTCCGCTCTGAGTCTAGCCACTCTCTCTGCATTCTCATTCGCAATCTGCTCGGTCAAATGACTCCACTTAAAGCCAGTCAAATACTTCATATTCCACATATCATCATGGTAGAAATTTCCCTTTTTGCCGCCGATAATGTTGCCATTAAGTGTCTCTGCAGCAGCTTTTGCGTCTTTTTTGTTGGAGAATTCCACCCAGCCGTCGGTAAAGGATTTTTTCTTATTGCCGCCGTTGCGGACGCGCTGTTTTTGAGCCACGGGGTCTTCAGGGGTGAGGAACACGCGGCCGATTTCGCCGTAGGGGGTCAGGTAGTGTTTGAGTGTTGCGGGTTTCATAAACGGAGGGATGCGGGAGATGTAGATGACGCCGGTTTTCTTTGCTGCTTTTTGGGATTTGAGGAGTTGTTTTTGGGTGAGGGGTTTGACTGTTTTTTCTCTTGTGGTGGGATTTGTGTCGGCCTCGTCCATGTCGTCGAGGGCGTCCTCGTCGTCTTCGGGGATGAAGTCGTCTGCGTCTTCGTCGTCTAGCTCGAAGCGTCCTTTTGAGGCTGCGGGCGCGGGCTTTGGTGTGATAGCGCTTGTCTTGTCCAGAGCCTCCTCATCCTCGTCGTCAAAGTCTGATTGTGACTCGTCGCCAGAGTCTTGGTCGACTCTTCGTCGCTTGATGGATCTTGCGCCACGGCTCTCTTCTTGCTCCTCTGAGTTGTAACCTGCATCTTCTTCCTCATCGCTGAGACCGTGGTCTAGAAATTCGTTGCGCTTGCGGATGGCCATGTTTGCGATTTCTGTAGAGTCAAGTATTGTGATCAAGTGTTTTCGTGAGAGAAGTTCAATGATGATTTGGGGTTTGGAAAATTGCCGGATCTTATCGATAAGAAATTTGTGCAAGCGGTGCATAACTATGCATTCTCGTCCATCACCCGGATTCCCAACTGCTATCCGCATGACAACACATCAATGAATAAAGGTTGTAAATAGACATGGTATGGGATACACTCCGAGCAGATGTTCGAAGACAATATCTAAGTGATCACTGTCATGAAAGGTTTATATCTCTGTTCAATATCCTACTTCAAGCAAGCCCCTTCAATCGCACTAGTAGCATTCTTAACATAATTACTCAACAAACTCCCACCACAAACCAACCCCCTCACAAAAGCCTGAGCAACCAGATCTGCTCCCTTAGGCGCCGTATGCGTATGATCATTCGGGAAATAGCTATCCACAGTGCTCACAGGCAAAGGCTTGTAAGCTGCATAGCTATAAGCATTATGATCCACATAATCCACTTTAGCACTTGTTGCTGCTGTTTTGGCGAGGTCGACAAACCGAGCAGGACCAGAGACAAAGACGCCGGTCTCGTCGGGGTTGTTGGGGGTTTGGGAGGAGATGATTACGTGGGCGCCTTTGGTGACGTAGGATTTTGCTGCTTGTTCGAGGTAGTAGGGGAAGGTGTGGACAACTTCTGTAGAGCCACTGTTTGGAGAGAGAAGTCAGTGGTGTTTCTTGTCGGTATAAGGGGTGGAAATGGAGAAAATTTACTTGTAGGTGTATTTGCATGTCTCAGTGCCGCTGCCAGGGCAATCTGATCGTCCATTGTCAGGTTTACTGGCACCATCATTGTGGCCAAACTCGATGACTACGAAGTCTCCTTTCTTGAGCAGCTTTCCGATGTCGTCGAATCGACCTTCACGAGTGAAGCTGCGGACGGAACGACCAGCAAATGCTTTGTTGACGACAGGGATCTTCATCGAGTAGTGTAGGTATTGGCCCCAGCCTGTTGGATATTGTATGTCAGTCTGATTGTCCGATGATTTCTATGGTCATGATCAGGTAGTCTTACCTTCTGTGCCTTTACCACCACCTCCAGGTGCCGTAGTAGAATCTCCAGCCAGGTACACTGTCTGACCAGCAACCTGACCTATAAGAGCAAGACCCAGAGGGATAATTGATGTCCACATATTGAATATTCTTTGTTGTTTCCGGCGAACGAGAAGGGTCCTCTGGTCATCAGTAGAATAGAACGTTCAAGTATTGCAAGCAGCGGCATCTTGCATCACATATATATACTTCTTCATTACATCTACCTGTTGTATCACCATCTCATTCGGCTCCTTCGTGTTAATGAGTGCCGAGAGATCTCTCAGACGTACTAAACTCTACTAGATCAAGTTTGATTTGATTTGATTTGATTTTCTCAAGCTATTTACCCCGCAAGGGGTATGAGCTGTCCATAGTAAACAAGGTTTCCAGCCAATCACAATCATCGGT